>JANVCC010000035.1:4345278-4375854 GCA_025345505.1 Todiramphus chloris collaris
ATAGCTGTGGTTATTACACGAGGTTAGTGCACAGAGACCACAAAATCATTTCAGATAGGTCTGTGTTAATCCACATTCTGTAAATGAGAACACTTCCAATGAGGTGGCATTTGCTACTTAATTCTTTTTTTTTTTTCATTCCTGTAGGACAAAACTTTGTTCCATCCAGTAAGCAGCAGCTGCATAGATTGCAACCCAGCCGAGAAGAAGATTTTCATGAACAGATGTGATCCTTTATCTGAAACTCAACAGTGGATCTTTCAACATATTAATATGACTGTTTTAGAAAAATTTAACAGCAAGCCCAGTTCCTAGAAAGAAGAAAAAAAAAGAAAAAGAAAAAAAAAAAAAGAAAAAAGAAAAAAATGAACACACCTAATTACGTACAGACTGCAGACTACATTGTCGCCAGCATCTGGGTCAAAGGAGTCAGGAATTAAATTTCCTAGATCCAGGAAATCTGTTCTGAGGATTAAGAAAAGGCCACAGCAAGAGCCAGCAGGCTGTCCTTGTGGATGTACAGTATCTGAAGAACCTGTCCGAGAGCCTCTCGCCGAATGCTGCTGAGAACTTCAGGCTGAAAATTCCCTTGCGGGTCGAGGGAAAAACTTTGTTTAAAAACTGTTTAAAAGTACTCCGAGTTAATAAAGTAAAGCAAAACTCTAGAGTTTCTCAGGTCAAATCCTGCTGTAGTGAGTAGCTCAGAACATAATGTGGGGTTGGTATGTGATGTGCATGATAGCTACAGCAACCTGAGGAAATCCCAGGTTTTAGAACTAAACATGCTGGTAGAAGAAGAATGATGTCCCAGCACTCTCTAGACAAGATATATGCTCTGTTGACATTCTCGTAATAAAAGACTGGGTTAAGCAGGTTTAACCCTCAGAACTGCTGCAATTAATTTTAAATACCTCCCTTTTACATTCCATTCATTACCAAAATAGGAATGGTAGAAATCTTAGGGTCTAAAATTACACTGTAGTGAAGCATGAAATAAACTGTAAAGTTTAGCCCTCACATTTTCCCCCTTCAGGAAAAAAAAAAAAAGTAAAGCAATCAAATTTCTATACATGGTATATTTAGCAATTGTGATTCAAATCCCATTGTCACACAAGGTGAGATTTTTTTAGTAACAAATATAACAGCAGCAGCTGCAACGTAATGGAAGGCTTGTGGACTAGCTATCTTTTCTAAAGGTAGAATCCTTACCAAAGTATAAATTAAATTGAAAATAGGCTGGAAAAAAAAAGAACATCAGGAGACTAGGAAATAATTAGATACTGCATGCTGAACTAGGTTAGGCAAATTAACATTGGTACACTGCCATCATGTAAAAGTGTGTTGACTCCCTGCAGTGCAGCTTAAAAGATCTTGCAGTGCTCTTGACAGATAGGAGTGGAGAGAAAATTTGACATGAAACGAGTTGGGTGGTTTCAGAGTTTTGAAACCCGTGATGGAAATCACACGAACTTCCCAGAGTTAGCAAGTGAATGATACTGTAGATTTCATGACAGAGGAAACAAGAAGTGCGAAAAAAAATGTTACAATATTTTGGTACTTTAGGCACAGGCACAATTCAGGGTAGGACAGACTTTTGTCACGCTGCTGATCACTATGGCCTCTGGTGTCCCTCAGACCCATCAGGCTGTTGGTGGGAGTGGTCTCTAAAACATGTTTGGGAGGCTTGTGGCTCTTTTCAGCAGAAATCAGTTAATACTGATGTGCGGAACGTAATTGATAGGCTTGGGATTTTTCATGGTAAGAGCAAGTATAAACTTATATCAAGTAAGTATGAGGTCTGCTTGTACTTGAAAGATGAATTTACAGATGAAAGTACCATAAATGCAGATAGATCACATCCTCGAAGAGGTGGCTTGTAACAGTGCTTCCAGGTTCCAAAAATATCATGTGTAATTAAGTTGCTTATTCTGATTGCTGGAGTGGTGGCTGATGAACAAACACACTGATGTGCAATCTACCCTGTTTTGAGGGAGTAGAATGACTGTGGGTTTTTTAGTGCTCCTTAAGCGGTGTTTATCTTCAAAGAGCATTGATTGCAACCAGAGGATGGTTCTAGTACCAATAACTATGTGCTGGTTTACAGCAGCACCTTGTAGTTGTAGATTAAGATTGTAGGTCATAGGAACTTTTTAGGAGGCAAAAGAGATCCTGTAGCATTTGGGATGCATGCACTTGGAAAATTGTGAAATGCATCCATACATTGAGCAACTGCTGCAAGTTAGTGAAGAGATCTTTCAAATAATCTGAAAGAAATGAAGAAATGTGTCTGTAGAGTTAGATTTCTCACTTCATGGTTTTAAAATAAGTGAGCTTGTTTAGGTATTGTTTAAATTTAATTTATAGATATGATGTACTCAGGAATGGAAGCAACAAGGCTACTGTATAAGGATACTTCAGATTTGTTTAGCTATCAGTACACAGAACCAGACTAGCCACTGAAGACTGTCAGCCTTCCCAGGTGCAGCGCTCACAGCATCTTTTACTTGCAGCCTGAACATGAGAAGGTTTGGAAAAAGAAGAAAATGCCTGCCTAAAATGTAAATGCAGCCCTCAAGCTGCTGATTGTAACTGGCCCCAAACTGTCAAAGTCCTGGAAGCAACACTGTATTTCCAAAATAGAGAGGCAAAGGAGAATTGCTAAACCCTCTAAGCAGTTTATGTTATGCACAGATTGGTAAGGTTATATCATTCAGCGTCTGACTGCATCTCAGTGGTCTGAATTTGAAATGTCTGATGGAAGCTAGGCTGCTGCTCAGGCAGAGAACTTCTATGCCTTTTAAAACACTCTCTGATTAATACTGAACATCATCTTGCACTGCCAAAGGAAACCTTACCCTTACTTGTAGCTGGACACTAATTGTAAGCTTTAGCAGTCCGTGTCAGAAAACAATCCACACAACTAAGATTAGGATGTTCTGGGGAAAAAAAAAAAATATGATCTACATGTTTTCAGGTTTTATAGGCAAATTATAAGAAAAACATATTGGAGTTTGTTGTGAGTCAACAGTGAGCAACTGTTGATGAGCCTGGAAATACGAAGGTTAAATGAAGCCCTGTATATTGAGAGAGTTTAATAAGAACTTGTCACAGTGCAGCATATACACACACACGTGTGTGTGTTTCTACATATACATACGTATATGTGACCAGTGGAAAGATAGATGGAGAAGAGAGGTTTGTTTTCACTTCATGTGCTGATTTTTCAAATATTTAGTATGACCAGAACTGCACAGAAAAGAATGATAGTACACATTAGACTGATAGTGAAGACAGTTATCTCACTGTTTTCAGCTTAAGCAAATTATTCTTTTTTAAAAACTGAGGAAAAAAAAAAAAAATCTAGTATGCAACTTCACCACAGACAAATGTAATCCTCCTACTGTGGGTAGAAGGTGGCCCTGGGGACAGAGTGCTTCAGAGCTGTGCTCCTGTAACGTTTGGGATGATGGATTCACAAAATGGTTATGACTTGCTAAGCACAGGACTCCTTCAACAGAAAGTGTTATTAATAATAAATTATCATTCCTAACTCTCAAATTCTGTCTTGGGTGTCCTCCAAAGCTTTCCACTGACAGCATTATTTCATGACTTATTTAGCATTCAGAATTTATTTAAGTCTTCCTACAGCCATATCTTTTTTTTTCCACCCAAAAAAACATCTGAACAACTTGATAGGATGGACAGATTTATCTTCCCCTTATCTTTTACCAGGAGCATTTAGCTTTAATATGCATTTCTTCAAGAGACTTTGAAGTTCCTTCCCAGAATTACAGCTTTTTAAATACTGGAGAGCTGTTAGCATCTTTTGAATATAGTGCACAGGTAGCATTAACTGATGTGGCCTTACCATTTCAATGGAGCCATATTAATTTGCCCCAACTGATGACTTGCTTCCAGTTTTTTCAATTAATTATGCTGAGAGGGCTTTAATCAACACACCTGAAAAGGATATCTTTGTATCTTAAGAGTTCATTGGCACCTACCCTAAACTTTTTCAGTTTAAGGTTGTCTGACTCTTTTTGTGGCCAGCAAACTCCTGCTACTGGAGAGAGCAAGAGGAAAAGCTGGAATAAACACAGGGTGCAGGGAAAACTCTAAAATCACGTGTGTTTCCTTGTATAAATCCAGAATCCGAACTAAACAGAAGCCTTGGAGGAGATGGCTTAAAGGAAAGAGGAGGAGCTGGGAAACAAAGCATTTTGGGTGTCAGAGAGCAGCCTTGTTGCAGAGATAGGACAAGATTTCCCTTGTCATTAGGCACAGTCTTACCTCAGGAAAATGAGGCTGCTTTGGAATAAACGTTTCTGCATCAGTATGGATATTTTAATGATACAATGCATACTTCCTGCGTGTTATCGGTTTATGAATAAATGCTCTGTAGCTACTGAACTAGGTCTTCCTCATGATAAAAAGATAGCAGACTAAGCCTGAAAGGAAGCTGACAAGCACTTAACAACCTTTGATTACTGGCAATTTACCAGGCATCAGTGTCTCCATGACATCAGTGAAATCGGATGCCACAGAAGATCATAGGAAAAACATATATAAATAGCTTAACAAGATTGATTTGGTGGTTTGCACCTCTGCAAGAGTGGATGTCACCTTTGGTTAAAAAAAAAAAAAAAAGTCTTCATCATCAGAATTCATTTGCATTTTTACTGATAACTTCTGCAAGGAACTGAGGGAGTGGGACCCTTTTAGCCTACCCAGACTGAGGATGGAAAATATTAGGAAGGCAATATTGGGAGGCTTTTAATGTGGCTGCCACCAGGGGTGTAGCCATTTTATGTTTAAAGAGCATCAATTTTTAATGCTGTTATTCCAGTGGTTTTCCAAAAATTGCAAGATGTACAGTAAAAAAAAAACAAACAATAATGTGTTTATTTGGGGGGTTTAATCCATCAAGGTTATTAGGAAAACCATTTCAAAACTGTTGAAAACATAAAAGCTGATCAGAAGTAGCTTTTTTTTATATGTGATACTGATATTATAAAGTTAATTAATTCATGTGCTTAACCCCTTTCTAAATCTGTTCTATATAGCATCTTAGAAAGAGAACAAGGGTCCAAGAGTGCTTTTACATAACATTTTTAAGACCTTGTCCTGTCTGACAGAAAGTTTTGGAAGACCTTTACAAAATTACCAAGTCTAAACCAAAAGGTAGCACAAAATCCCAAGAAAAACGTATTTGGCTATTATGTTTAGTGTACCAAGAGTTGTTGCTAAACTTCATATTCTAAAATAGTATCCCCTGACTGGGAAATTTTAGATGAATAAGTAATATAGCTAAGGCCCTTATCTTAGTATTTTTGTCTTTTTTAGGGGACCTGGTAGTTCAGTAGGTTCTTCAGTAGCCCTCTTGAAAACAAAGACAACAGGGGAACAAAGAGGACATGGGTTAAAACAATAAGAATTTGGGGTTACCTAAAGGTGTCATGTCCACAGCACCTTCAAGCAGGTGGATGATAAACACAGAAAAGTTTGTTTCTTTTGTATGGCCACTGTGGGGGATGCCCAGCTTCACGGAACATATGAATGAGAAGGAGCCTTGCAAAGTGGGCCAGCAGGAAAGCTTGTAGTCAGCAGAAAATGTAGAAAAAGTCATAATTATCCATTTTAGAGACGCAGATGAACAGGGCATGAAGATGGGTATCACAGACAATGTAAGGGATGTGAAGGGAGCTGCAAGGAGGCAAGTATGGTAAGTGGCATTATCTAAAAGACATTAAGACCTAGGAAAGGAAAACTTGTTCCTCATTAACCTTAGCCCTCGTTAACCTCGGCAGTACCCCTAACGCCTTGTCAAAGCATTAGTTGATTTAATTAAGTTAATCCTTCACCTCTCCCAGTAAATGACTCAAGATGGAAGGAATCAGCCCAAGCAAATTTCTGTTGATCTGCTTGGAGCATCTAATTGGCACAGAACACCACTAGGCACAGTTTAGCCAAAACCTCCAACTGGCACCAGAACTAAAACAATATTATCAGCCTGAAAGATCTTTAGGTATCTGGCATCCCTCTGTGAAAAAAAGGTTCTGCTTGCCTAAAAGAGTGATTGATGGTAATGATCCTAGATTAAGAAGATCAGGAATCTCGAGCTTTCATGAAGGTGAAAGGCCAAATGGTGAGATTAGGAGTTGGCAGTTTAAAGGAAAGAGGAAACAAGCAGGAACTGGCTTAAATTCTGGATATGAAGTAAGTACGACCTACAAAGGTCAGCCACTGATAATTTTGGATACCTCTTTCTACCAGGGCTTGCATATTTCATTTCTGTTACAAATATTCAGGAACTGAGAGGCAATCTGTTCCATTCCCTCCTGCAAAGGACTTAAATTTAGAATAAAGAGAATGGCATTTCACTTATTTTCTTTATTCTTTTTCCTGTTTGGTGTTTCTTCCCTTCTGCTGCCTCCTCATCTGCAGGATTCTGCCCGAATGCTGGTCCTCTTTCTTCCCTCCTTTCTGGTTTGTACTGATAGGTGTTTCTGCTGTTGTGTATCAGTATCTCAAGATAAGAGTGACTAAATAGGCTTTGATCTTCACTTGGCAGAGCCACAAGCCCTTCTGCCTGGGGTACTTTGCTTGCTGCTGTTTGTGCTAGCAGAGGGGTAGGGAGGAGAAGGCAGCAGTTCTGTCCTTGTAGAAGAGACACAGCACAGACAGACAAACATCTTTGAGGGACAAAATTGCATTGGGGATCTACTTCCTCACCCATCTTCAAAATTCAGTGTTATGCAGAGAAGGGAATATGTAAGAACAGAAGCATCTTACTTAGCGTGTATACTTCTTACAAATGTTTACAAGCAGCTGAACTGAACTTTGGCAAGCAGGTTTTAACTTGTGGTTATCTGTATTGAGTTAACATAAATACAGGAAACTGAGTTAGAATTATATTAAAATGTGGTTCGTATAAGCCACCAATGGCTTATAACAACTTTAACTGAAGGTATTGTTTCAAATCTGAACTGGATGTTTATTCTGGGATGAATGCAGGGTACAGGTTAACCTCTAGCCCAGCTGCAGTCAGAGGGGCTTTTTCTTACAGTACCTCAAAGAAGAGAGAGATTGTCCAATGTGCAGCAGCTTCTGCTTTCGTCTCTACAGGGCTCAAGTTTATTCCCCAGTATGTCAGCAAAGTTAATATCTATTAAAAGATATCTCCGTGATTTTCATTATCAAGGCTGCATTTGCAGAGATGGCAGTGAAACATCATCGTTTCTTTCCTATCAGCAAAGAACTCTCTCAGTTGATTCCTATTTGGTTTTATACACCCCCAGAGTAATTTATTTGTAACTAAAATGTGGATAGAAATTGTACCCTGTCCCTTGTGAAGTATAAATGCACTGTTAAAAGGACTGTCAGCCAAGGAAGAGGGATTCTGTATAGAAGAAAAAGAAGCCCCCCTGAAGTTTGTTTTCTTTTATTCCAGTCATATCAGCCTCCAAATTGCAGCTACTGCTCGACAGGGAAACATATCATAGTAATCTACACCTGGAAGGATAATGATGCTTCATCAGGGCTCTGCTGCCAGTTTTCCATACAAATATGTCCTGCAGCTATATAAACCTGTTCCTTGGGGTTAGGGGTCTTTCTCCACAGTTGCTGTCCCTGCAAGGGGCACGTTCTTTCTGACTTTGGCCTGACCTGCAGTGTTCCACCTCACAGACTCCGTTGGCTGAAGTAGCTCAATATCAACCAGCTCTCCAGATGATGTGGTCCATTGCACATCCCTTTAAAAACTTCACAGCAGTCCAGTCCACATAAACACACACATGTTTTACCAAGCATTAGGTTGCAAAATAGAAGTTTGTGGTCCTTTATGAGCCTCTGAGATGCTTCTATTTATTAACTAGCCTTTTCTGATGGTTAGAGTGTTTTCCAGGCACCTCTGTGAATAAACACCCTTTCCTGCAGGTATCCTGCAAAATATCCATTTCTCTCACTTTTCTGAGAGTCTGGAACTGAAGCCTTCGCTTGCTGTTAAACAACATTCAGGACAAAATATTCCCTGATGATTCAAGTAATATAAACTATTTCTAACAGGCCAAGAAGAGCTGAAGGTGACTTTGTGCAATCCCTATCCAATGTGCTAGTAGACAAGGCAGCCAGTGATGAGCTGGGCTTTTAGGCAGCTAGTAGAGCTCAAACAACTAATAAGACAGAGTTGTCTAATTTTCTAGGAATCAAGGTTGGTCAAATTATTTGGTTATTGTAATTTAGGAACTATATCTCTCTGAAAAAATGGGGAAAGTATTTTCAGTTGTGTGAAGTATTATACAATAGATTACAATTAGTAATATATACATTATAATAAGTAAAGGAAAACATACACTCTGTGCTGACTAGTCAGAGATAGTTGGCTTAGTTTTATTAAACAACAGCTGTAGAAGCTTGGACCAACTTATTGATGCGTTAACATAATGTTTTCAAGACATTAAAGGATTTGCAGAGAGCACATGCCTGTAAATTACTGTAATTTAGAAGCTGAACTATGGAATAAAAATTGTACACCTGTCCTATTTTATATTTGGATGTAGTACGTTATGGAATACAAAGGCTAAGACTGCTGAAGTACAGTTAAAAAAAAAAATTACCATGATCTGAATTAATAAATACCTCTCAGAAGTTACGATATTAACATTTCAATTTGTTGTACATCTGCTTCTGCTACAATAATCTGTTGTGTCGAGTGAGTGAAGGACTGGACATGCTCAACCAGCTGCAAGGGTACCCAGGTCTGTACGGCTTCTCACCGTTCCCACAGCCTCTAGCCACTCTGGCTCCGTAGTATCAAGAGAAAGAGAAACCAAAATCTTCTCCAACAAAAAGCATTGTTAGCTCCTGCAATACCGTAACTCACATCCTGAATGGACACTTAAATAAGAGGCAAATACAGAAGTGAGCACAAAACTGTTGTGCACGCGTAATGGTCCTCATGTGACAAGTAAGGAAGCATTGAAAAAGTCATCGAGGACTCAATTCTAGTAGAAAGTCCTCTAAGTAGAGTTGTATTTGTCCCCCTGCCATGGGGAAAAAAACAACCAACCAAACAAAACCAACAACAACAAACAAACAAAACAAAAACCAAAAACAAACAAACAAAAAACCCCACAAAACTTCAGCCTACTGAAGTGGGTACCCACACTGCAGAAGTTTAGCAATCATATAGAGGAACTGTAAGAGTCATTTGAAGGCTGTAAGAGTCTCCAAACACTAGGAAAGGAAGAGTTGCTTATGACTTTTATCTTTAAAAGAATTATTTTTTCTTTTTTTTTTTTTTATTTGCATCTCTTCACTTTTTCCCTACAACCTAATTTTATGCATGCCCAGATACTTCACTTCTGTCCTGTACCTCTATTCTAAAACTTTCTAATCTAAATTAGTTGGTTAAATTCATCTCTGACATATGGCAGGTTTGTGGTAGGATTTAACTGGGCACAATTGAATTCTTACTTACTCAGGCAGCTTACTGAGGGAACAGTTAAAGTGAACAGTACTTCTGAAGACCTCTGACCATGAAAAGCAGCAAAAATAAGAAAACTATAAGCATGAACTGAAAATAAACGACTGTTCCTTGTCTAGAGAGTTTAAAAGGGTGCTGTTGTCAAATGCAAGCTGAAGACATCCCCAGCTAAAGAGAAAAAAAAAAACAACAAACCACACACACACAAAAATCCAAAACATAAAAAAAATAACAACCAAACACAACAAATAAACAAACAGGGCCAAAACTGTTATTTTCTACCTAAACATTCCACCTAAGTCCCCTGTTTGGGACTAACTTCTTACAGGCTGTTCTACTGAATAAACCTGGGTAAATATCTTTCCAGAATTGTGATAAACTGAAACGGTGATTGTAACAACAAAACATAATATGAGGGAGGGGGATTTTATGAATAACAAAACCTCTATTAAGTCTCTAATGAGACTGGAGTCATTCATGGTACAGGAACTACCCTTGGCAAGGGAACAACCAGGAACAAAGAAAACTTATTACTAAAAGAACAATAACATGCTACAGATACATGAAAAACAATTAGGCATTATTTTTAACATAGCCTGAAGTTAAACATAGTAAAACAACAGAGGGCTCTCCCATTTGCAGCATTTAAAAGTTCACAGCCTGGGGAAAGCACGGTGTACAAAGAAAGCAGAGATCTTTCTGTGAATTGAGTATCAATTATCTAATTACCTTTGATAACATCAGGTGCAAACCTTCAAGGAAAAAGCTGTAGAAAGCTTTTGCAGGCAAGGACATATCAGGAGAGTAATAAGACTTGAAAAGGGGGAAAAGAAGGAAGGAACTGCCTCTGGTCTGAAAGGAGTGGCTTATCCCTAGTGATAGGGACAGTGATGGACAGCAGTTACTGATGCACAGTCTCAACTCAGAATGCAGCATTTCAGAAGGGGAAGAAGGGCAAGAAGGCTGAGTGGGTTTCTACTTTGACGTTTTTACTTCAAGGCTGAGATATTGCCACACATACTCCTGCTGGTCTAGAAGCACAGCAGCATCCAAAACTCCTGTTCTCACTCTGTTCTCCAGCAGTGCCATCCTGAAAAGCCTCCGACAACACCAGCTCACGCAGCAGCTCTGTGCATTAGCTGCCTGCTCACTCAACGGTGCCACTTACATCCCTGCTTCTCTGGCTAGTAATTCCCTGCACCAGTCAGATATGTGTTGCTCATCTGCACAACTGCTAATGCTGTGAGCTCTGGTCAACAAACTGCCCCAGGAGGGTAGGAAGGAGAAGCATCCGTGCACTCCCAGCCAGCAGCGGGGTCTCCTCATTGGTTTTGAAGCAGGATTGTAGTGGCCTTTTCAACTGGAGGTCCTGGGGAGTGGATGCAGAAAAGGATGTCTCGTGGAGGTGTATTTGTTTGGATTACTCTAACTTGATTTTTTTTTTTTTGGCTTTTGAGATGGGAAGAGGAGATAGGGATCAGGATATTTTTTTAAATACTTTTTTTGTTGAGTGATATTCATCACCATCCTAGATTACTTGTTCATCCTTGTCTCCTCAGAGCTTCCCAGAACCCAAATTGAAAGCAGGAAGCCACTCATCAGTGAGCATCCCCAAAATGCCTCCTTAGGACACCCCCCACACTTCAGGTGACCCAGAAGGGTCCATGCTGGCAGCAGCAGCATCACCAACCAGCACAGGAGGTTGCAGTTTAGGGGAACTGCTGCTTCTTGAGCAATCCCTTATCTCCCAGCTCCTTACCAATCAGCACACAGCCACAGACAATACCAAAAGCCTCATATAAAGCCTTTACAAATTTATTCTTGAAGGGGTGTGGGAAGGTTCAGTTATTTTGCTTCAGGGACTTCGGTATTTCCTGATTGATGACCAGCTGTGCCTCCACCATTTTCATGCTAAGAAACCTGCATTTGCAGCCCTCTAAGAAGATATGACTCTGTCTCTCCAAGCACTGGGACATGTAACTGAAAGGAGACCACACCAATCCAAAATCAGGTCAGTGACTAAACTACATGATGCTGGTAAATCGAGTGTCAGTACCATAATGGAACTCTTGAAGTCATTTGCAGTTGTTGCTTAGACCTGAGAGCCAGAATTGTCTATTTAACTGTTTCTAAAGTAGCAGGTAGAATCAGAAGGGAAAGGTGGGGAAACAAAATTGCAACATGGTCCACTGAGAATGGAGAGGTTTTTGCTACTGAGAGCAGATGAATGTGTTACTAACAAGAGATGCTAGCTGACTGGCACATAGGTCTTAAACAACTGTGGACACGGGGCTATAAAAATTCACGGCAAGTGGCATCTGCTGGTTTCAGTCTCTTTCTTCTAAATGGTATGTTATAAAATTAAGATCTGTGCCCTTGACCTTTTAGGAGCTCTAATCTGCTTTTCAAGGCTTTAGCTCAAGAAACTACAGCTTACCCTATCTGCTCGCTGGATGCTTGCAAAGGCTGATGGTGCAATGTGTGCCTTGCCAAGCACAGGCAAAATGGCATTGCTTCCCATCCCGTTTGGTTTTTTGCAGTACCAGCAGTCTCTTAGGCTGATAGGCAACATGGCATGGCCTAGGTGAGCTACAGGATGGCTTTGCAGGTATTACCTAGCAGAATATCTAGGAAAATGTGATACCTAGCAGAATATCTAGGAAAATGTGATGCCATGCAGCAGGCTAACAAACATTTCTCGTGTAACTGTGTGTGTGCCCACGCTCTATTAGAAGACAGTTTAGTACTTTGTTAAAAGCTTTGAGTACAGCATCCTGCCTTTTCCCTCTTTCTGACACAGCTTTGACATTAGGAAATACAAAGAGCTAGAAGAGCACATATTGGCTTAGGAGCTACGCATTTCCAGCTCCCAGTAAATGAAAAGCAAAACTCAGAAACTTCATGGTCTTTGTGCAAGCTGCTTTTGGTATAGGGGGATGTTGCTGGATTTTTGCTCCATGCAAAAACACATTCTCTTGCACCAGTCTTTCGTCTGACCTGAGACAGTCTTCAGCCAGTTTACTCATAAAGGGCTGAAGCTGTGGTGATTCTCAGGCCAGACTTCTCAATGCATGTGATGAAATACAGGAAAGTCTAGCCATGAATAAGGTCTGTACCTCTTTCAGTTCCTCTGAGAGCCTCCATCAAAGCAAACCTAAAGTAAAATATGTCACTTTTAAGGCCTGTGTTTGAAGCAAAGTGAACTCAACGTTTCTTCTATTATTTGCCTGCCACAATATTCTTCATGTAGCATCTGAGCACAGTGGTTGGCATATGCAAATATTGCAGCTCATTTTTTAAAAAAGCCTGTGTTATATCAGTGATAGACACTTTGCATTACAGATGAAGAGACAACATTTCATTAAATATTTACCTAGAAAAGCAGAGATTTACGGACAATTTAACAGCAGTTGAAGACTTTTTTTGTCAGTATGTGTATTCATTTAAAGCTTACAGCTTTGTTTTTAACTAAGGTTTTCATTTGTGTACTAAGTAATATTATTCAAGAAAAAAGATTAGATTTTGACTAGTTGGTATCCTTGAGTTTATTTTCTTCCAAAAAGAAGTAGTGATTTACAACTGAGCATTTATAGCATGTAAGGCATGTTTAACTTCTTGTGGAGTTTTTTAGTAACTTTTTTTAATAGATAATAGTTTTTATTTGGTTTTCTGGAAAGGATTAATACAAGTTTATAAGTGTTCTGCTTTTAAGCAACGTAGAAAACCTAACAACTTTGTTAGTTTAGTGGTCTTAGACCATCCACCAAACAGGAACATTTTCACTCAGCATGGAACTTAGCCCTTCTCGTTCTCCCTGACTCTAAAATAAATTAAAATAAAAATCATGTAGAGGCAGTGACAAAAAAGTGAGGGGAGGAAGTGTCAGGGAGTAAGAAAGGATAGGAAAATGCCAGTTAACATATAGCCCTTGGGTAGATTCTTGCAGTCCCTTGGCCTCACTGTGTCACGTAAGCACTGGTGCAAGGGAGTTTTGTACTGCTGTCATTAGAGTGCATCTGGTCCCCAAAGTGAAGGTGTTCCCATGAGCAAAGCTGAACCCCTCTACATCAAAGGATGCCATGTCAGATAACCCAGTCAGCCTATGTATTCTTGTGATACCTGGAGGCTTCACCTAGTTGCCATCTCGTGGCAGCAATGCCTCAGAAGAAAGTTAGCAAATGTTTTGGCTAGAGCAGGGGCCCTGGGTCCCACTGCCATAGCAACAGAAGTGCTCCCTGCAGAAAGAGCTGGCCAAGTCCAGAAAAGGTCACCAGAGACCTTTACAAACCCCGGGAAGCTTTATCATCAAAGAAAGAGGAAAGAGGCACAAGTCTAAAGCTGGAAAGACAAAATGGTTTGTCAGTGGCAAGCATCCAAAATTCACCTGTTTACCTCATAAAGTATATTTTTAATGTGTTTGTATTGATTTTAGGGCTATTTGAGTTCTCAGCGGGTTTTGGGGGAGCAAGGATGGGAACTTTTCCATTTTCTTCAGTTGCCACAGCTAGAAGTTATTCATACAGCTACAAGGACTGAGGCCTTATGGTAAAAGCCCCAGAGCTGCAAAAGCTGTCATCAAAAAGAAGAAAACTATCCTTCCTTTGGCTTCTTTTCTGCACTCTCCCTCTCCAGCGCTTGGCAGAGCAGATGGAAAACATGGCAAGCTGCTTTCGGGGATGCTGGTTACAATTCCAGATCTGGGATTGTCAGAGACAACTTAGTACCCACTGCTTATGATGGGCTGAAGCTGTGGGGACTGTTGGGTCCAATTTCTAAATCCAGGCAGGATCATCCCCTGGTTGGAAAGCTTTTTAAAGAATTACAATTGTTTATGCAGCCTGTCATACTGTATATAATTGGAGGAGTTCACTCTTGCATGTTTAAAGCATTTGTTTAACACTTCCTTAAATCTGTATAAACCATGTCTGTTGATTACTATTTTGAGAAGAAAAGCTTTTTTTTAATAAATGTTGCTGGAGATAACACCAGAGAAAAGGCTGAATGCACAGCAGCAAATGCAGCCTGGCTCGCTGACCTGAAATGCTGTGCTAGCCAAGGAACAAAAGCCTGACTCTGGTCTCTTCCTTTTGCCTCTCCTAAAGCAGCTGTGCCAAGTCACATCACTGGGCAGCAAAACAAAGTGAAAAAAGACAAGCGTGCACACCACACACACCCATCCTTCTGTATTTAAAGAGGATAAAGTAAAAGGTGCTGGATGGGAATGTGTATCGAGGATTCAGCTGCATCCTGGGTACTGCAGCCTCCTCTACTCCCACTGCATATTAAGCAAGTAGGTGATTCTGCATGCAGGGAAATTTTTCTTTGAAACAAAACCACTTTGAAATACCTACAGAATATGCTTGGTGCTAAAGCTGTATTACTAAGAAATTAAGGGTTTAAAAAACAATTACAAAATCATCGTTGTTACAAGGAAGATAAATAGAGTGAGCATAGATAAGACCAAAGCCTTCTAAGCAGTTTAACATGTGGAAATACTCAACAATATTAACTTTATGCTTTATCTTTCTACCTGGCACTTAGCTTTTCATGTCTATCTGTAATGCAGGTTATTCTTGTAGCCCTAACATTTTCCAGTCTTTAAAAAGTCTGCAGCTAACAGTTGAATTTTTTTTTTTTCCTTCAGGGAACAGTTAAATCCAATCAGTGGGTATTGCTGTCTTAATTATGGAAAAGCCAATACACTCACAAAGCTTTAGGCAGTATGAAGAACAGACCCAGCACAAGCCTTAGTACCTTGGTTATCACATGATGACTTAGGCATATGTGTAACTTCACGATAACAAGTCAACTATCCCATAATCCCTGAGGAAAGAGGAGGGCAAGTGAGGCCGTGTGTGAAAACCTATACATGTACTAGATAGTTTTTGGGGTTTTTTTCCTTCCTTCCAGGAGAATTGCCTATCATTCTTACTCTGGTTATTTGTGATTACATTTCACATAGCTCATTATTAATGGAATCCAATAATTAAGCAAAAAGCTGCCAATGGGGCAAAAACTTGGAACTCAAAATGTGGTATATAGAGGAAGCAGTAGAATAATAAGCCTTTTTTGGAATGCAAAGTGCTTGATTTGACTAGCTCTGAAGAAACTAGCAGGATGAGAGGTGGTTTAGTTGTGCCAGGGAAGGCAGGTAAAGGAGGAGAAAAAGCAACAATACATGACTGCGCCCTGGTTCGCACTGGGGAGCATTAACTGGTGTTTCAGACTGATGGCTGTCCCCCAGCACCCCAGGGGAGCACAGGCAGCAGCAGGCGTGGACAGAGGAGTGCCAGGCTCACCTTAGGTAATGCAAATACTCCCGGACCAAGTGGTGCAACCAAGGAAGCTCACCCACCTTGTTTGGCACAGCCAGCCAGCCACGTGTCACGCTTGTGTACCTGCTCTACAGCATCGGTGCCATACTGAACAGAGACACCCGAGCTTAGGCTCAGCCAGCCCAAACCACCAGGTCAAGCATACTCCAGGCAATAATTAGATGCTGTATAGGCTTACTCGTCGTGCCCCTTGAGGTGAAATAATAACACAAAGTATAACATAACTATGAAATGTCAGGAACAATTATGGCAACGAATGCCAACCCAGCATTTTAGTCATTGATAACTTGAATAACGTGGCACATGAGTCTACCATTTTTGTATTGGACTGAAACTTTCCGTAAGAGATCTACAAGTTACTGCCACTTATGCTTTACATAAGATATCTGGGAGTTGCTGCCACTTATCAATGGAAATGTTGGGTCAGGCACAGAAGGAGAATGAGTCGCCTGATAAAGGAATGTGCAGCACAAATATTTTATGCATACAAATACCAAGTGCTGACTGGAGGCAAACTGAACAAAAACTGCCGAGCGCGTGAGCTGCAGCTAAGGATGACACACCCTTAGGTTATAAAGTTGCACGGTAAGGGTAGATGTTCACAAGCTCCTCCAGCATAGCAAGTAACTTGGAAGAGAAAAGGGTAACTGCACTGTAAAAGATGCACGCTTTGAGCACCATGTTTACAAGCCAGCAGCACAAAGAACCTGATTTTTTAAAAATCTTTCAACTCTAAAGAGTAAATCTTTAAAGCAGCGCAAGGGAGCCATGCACACAAATCTCATTATTCTGAAAGCTGCTTAGAAACTTTAGCCCTTAGAGTCAACATACCATGATGCATTCAGAAGTTCAATTTCAAAGAGTTACAATTGCTTTTAACAATTAGCTAATTTAAAAAAAAAAAAAAAAAAAAGAAAAAAGGAAAAAAGGAAGGAAAAAAAAAGGATTTAAAAGGATTTAAAAGTAAAGAATTATGGAGGGGTTATATGTTAAGAAGGAGGTAATTGAAAGGGATTGAGAGGGGTACAGTAGGAAATGGATGTGGTTAAGGCATTTGCAAGATTAGCTGAAAAAAAGTCTGGTACAACTGGAAATAGGAAGCCAAATCCTAGGACAAATGAATATAGTTCTTTTGATGTATTTAGAGCTGCATGATTTATACATACTCAGCATCTGGCCTGTGGACCTTAAAAATGATTTGGTAAAAATAGTGATGAAAACTTATTAAAATACCACCAGAAAAAAAAAAAAAAAAGTCATATATAGTATTTGATGTACAAAAGGTTCTTATATTTTCAGAGATGAAATACCCAAAGGTGCTTAACAACTGCAGGTATTTCAGCCTCAGGGGTCTTAGGGAATTAAGCGACTTAACAGTAATGGAAGCTGTGACTTGCTACAGAAGCTGGTTTTTTTGAAAAAAAAAATTGTCACAGGATTTATTACTGCTTTAGAGATGGACCGTGAGCTTGAAACTCGTTTTCAAATGTATCATCAAAGAAGTAGGATGATATGAATGTTAAAACTTGGGGAGGAGGAGGGGCAATTGGACGTGATGAAGAAAGATCTGGCACGCAAATGATACCGACTCTAATTAGTGCAGATACATCTTCTGAAATTCCTGAGGGTTTTCAGGTTTTTTTTTTTTTCTATGAAAAAACGTATTGAAACGCACGGGTAAGTAGGTTGCATGTGCATGTGTGTGCATGCTTGAGGTCTCAACTTCTTCCAGGATTAAGAGACTGTAAGTATGTGCACCGTCCTGTAGTAACAGACTGGACTAGTCTGTGCTAGGCACTGAGCAAACATGGGACAAAGATACACAACAGACAGCGTACAAAGCAAAAACACAGCAGAGAAAGATAACTAAAGAGATGAACCAGGTCAGCACAACAGTACTCAAACTTTCCACTCCCTTGCCAACCTTGCAGAGCTCCTAGGATCTTTTTGCATTTTCCATACTGAAATTTCAAAACCAGAAGGTGAGGGAATCTCCGTCCTGATGTTAAGCAATCTAATTTCTAAGATGACTCTTATTTCACTTTCACTGCTTCAGTGAGACAGTGCCATGTTCAGAAGAAGAAGGAAGAGTAGACAAGCTCTGGAGGGGTTTCATGGTCACAAAAATAAACACGGCCAGCAGGATACCTAAAATAATATATCAAATTTGAAACATGACATCACAGGAGAATGAAGAAAAACAGATGCATCTGCTAAGCATTTCTGGACAGATGATTTACATAATGCTGTTCTTTAACTGTGCCACTTCATTTAAAATATTGGACAGGACAGTGCTTCGGATCTGGGATAACCATCAGTGGACATCAGAACTTTATAATGTCAAAAGAAATAAAATAATAAAAGCATCATCTTTTTTTACCTCAGTACAACACACATCAGGATGATCATCCCCAAAACCCTCTAGCTTATACTTGGTGGACAGTTGGGTGTGTTCAAACAATGATGTGAAAATTTGTCAGCTTGATTTCTGCCACTTCATCAGAGTCCAGGTGTTGGCACATTTAATAGGAGGACTGTTGTAATGAAGGTGTGTGTAGTTGTGTGGAAGTGAGGAACCTCATAGTCATGAACTTGGGCAGGGTGCAGCTATTTGTTAAGGACTTTTCATGTCAGAAGTTCTCGAATGATGAGAGCCATCTACTGAATCTCTGTCCTGTCCATCTACTTGGCTTCACCAAGGGCAAACCATGCCTGACTAACCTGGTGGCATTCTAGGAGAAGGTCACAACATCAGTAGATGGGGGAAGAGCAACAATGTCATTTACCTGGACCTGAGCAAAGTCTTTGACATGGTCCCACATGACATTCTGCTCTCCAAGCTGGTGAAATAGGGGTTTGATGGATGGACAATTCAGTGGATAAAGAACTGGCTTGATGGCTGCTGACAAAGAGTGGTTGTCAATGACTTGGTATCCAAGTGGAGACCAGTGACAAGTGGAGTCCCTCAAGGATCAGTACTGGGACCAGTCTTGTTTAACACCTTTGTCAGCGCCATGGACAGTGGCACTGAGTGCACCCTCTGCAAGTTTGCCGATGACACCAAGCTGTGTGGGGGCTGACACGCTGGAGGGAAGGGATCCATCCAGAGGGACCTGGACAGGCTGGAGAGGTGGGCCCATGCCAACCTCATGAAGTTCAACAAGGCCAAATGCAAGGTCCTCCATCTGGGTCGGGGCAATCCCAAGCACCAATAGAGGCTGGGCACTGACTGGCTTGGGAACAGCCCTGAAGAAAAGGACTTGTGAGTACTGGTGGATGAGAAGCTCAACATGAGCCATCAGTTGCTCTCGCAGCCCAGAGGGCCAATCGTATCCTGGGCTGCATCAAGAGAAGCGTGGCCAGCAGGTTGATGGAGGGGATTCTCCCCCTCTACTCCACTCTCATGAGACCCCACCTGGAGCACTGTGTCCAGTTCTGGAGCCCCTATTACAGGAAGGATATGGATGTGCTGGAACGTGTCCAGAGAAGGGCCACGAGGATGATCAGAGGGCTGGAGCACCTCTGCTATGAGGATAGACTAAGAGAGTTGGGGTTGTTCAGTCTGGAGAAGAGAAGGCTCCGGGGAGACTTTACTGTGGCCTTCCAGTATCTGAAGGGGGCCTACAAGAAAGCTGGGGAGGGACTTTTTAGGCTGTTGTGCAGTGATAGGGCTGGAGGGAATGGATTAAAACTAGAGATAGGTTGATTCAGGTTGGACATTAGGGAGAATTTCTTCCCCATGAGGGTGGTGAGACACTGGCACAGGTTGCCCAGAGAGGTGGTGGAAGCCCCATCCTTGGAAGTTTTTAAGACCAGGCTGGATGGGGCTCTGAGCAACCTGCTCTAGTGGGAGGGGTCCCCACCATTGGCAGGGGGGTTGGAACTAGATGATCTTTGAGGTCCCTTTCAACCCTGACATTTTTGCCTTGTCTACCAGGTCTTAGGACTCATCAGTGACAGACTAGTATTACTCTAAAGTGCTGGAGGCTTGTTTGATTATGGTGAGAAGCTTCTCCCACGCCTGCAAGTAGCAGGAAGGCAAGTGTGATATCAGAAGCTTTTAAAAGGTCTAGCTTTTTTCTTAGTCTTTGTAGTGAGCGTAGATGCTGATGCTATCAGTGGTCCTCTCCATGCACCACAGGGCAGGGTGAAACACTTGCCTTCATAATGAAGGTTATTGTGGATAATTGGATGGAGAGAATCATTTGCCTGTACCCAGATAATTGACCAGGAAACTGGAAGTCGTGGTGTCAAGGTTGGAGCCTGATAAGGAACTTATACTGTATAAAACGATCTTTTCATTTTTTCTTTTTTCTTCTTTTTTTTCTTTTCCTGAGAGAGGGGAAAGAATGACAGACTAATAAAAGGGCAGCAACAAGAAAGGAAGGATTTGGTGAAAGCTTTCAATGATAAGAGAGGACACCATTATCAGATGCAATTTCTGGGAGGCATACAATGAACTATCTTAATTCTTTGACAATCCAAGTTGGGCAGCCACTCATAAAAACTTAAAAGCTCTTTTTAAGATAATTGCATGCATTTTACATGGGCTGTATGCACTTAGACTTTTAGAAAGTGCAAGTTATTGATCACTCCTGCCAAAGGTAATAGTGCATCTCTGTCTGGATTGCAAAGCAGTAACTACTTGTTTAGTTGACTTCTGAAGGTATCACAAGCAATATAATGACTAACAGAGCCTAAAATCCAGGTTCTTGAATGTAGGGAATTTTTAGATTAATGTGACTGATACACTTTTTGAATGACATCTTTTTGAGTTCTCCTGCTGTGTACAGGGCAATAACACTCCAAGTTTAGAGCCTCTATAATCCACACAAATATCTTCCCCTCTTCAGTGCCCGTCTGTCTCATCAAGTTGATTTCACAAAGACTATATATAACTCCAGTAACTCTAACTTCAACTAATAGTCTACAGCCTGCTCAGCTTACTTGAGACTGATGAATTTGAGAGGCTGTTCAGAAAAAAGGGGTGAAAATTCAGTAGTCAAGTGGACATTGTACATGATGGGGAATAATGAGTTTAGGGAGCATTTTGGTGTCTTCATATTGCTGTCACCATCAAGCCCCAGTCCGTACAGTGTTTGAACTAAGTAATGAAGAACAAGGAGGGGTAGCATCCCTAAATGGAAAGGACAAATATGCTATAATCGCTCAGTAACTGTACTCTGTCCCATACCATCAAGTTTATTTTGGTATCTAATCCACAGCATTAGGAAGCCCATCGCTGTTAGAAACACACATCCAAATCTTGTTCATCCACCAACTCTGAATTGAGCCGCACGACCAAAATCCAGACAGAACCTTCGTGCCTTAGTGCACGTTGTTGCTCCATGTACTCGTAGGTCTCTGAGATACAGCTAGAAAAAGATGAGTCCCTCCTCTGTGGTGAAGGCCAGTATCATAGTAGGGGACCTCAGTGGAAAAAGCAATGTGAATTGTGACAGCTTACTTGGAATATTATTAATATCACATCACCAACCTGTGTGCATTGTATTCCCGTCAAAATGACATTATTTTAATACCTACCTGTGGCTTCAGCCTAAAGCATTGAGTGCAAGACAGTGGCATTTGGCACTTTCACTGCATTTGCTATGGAATGCATACATCTACATGTACTTTTGCTGCAGGTGCACTCATCTTACATCAAAGAGACTGCTTCTACTGTGAGATAAAACATAAAATGACTTCTCAAACACTGAATATAGATGTGAGGCATGTTAATGCAGGTATCAGCTGACCCATGACCATATGTTTGAAGGGCAGGTAAATCCTAACTCAGGCACAACTCATGTTTGATACCAATTTGACTATTTTTCAAAGGAAGTTAAAAAAAAGAAGTTTTTCAATATGCATTTTTTAACGTGTTGGTATCAAGCATTGATGAATAGCATTTCCTCCTTTCGTAATCAACTCACATAGGAAAGGAAAACAAGTATGCAAAGAGTCTGCATCTTATTTGCATGAGCAATGTTACATAATTCTGAAGGTATCAGTAGAAGCATTTAAATGAGGGTTTTAACAACAGTGCTGTACCGAATGCAGTGAAAATCCTTTTGATGTTTAATTAAAGAAGATTGTAAGGACATCATTTGAAAAGCTGAGGGTGTGGTTAAAAAACATATCTCACCCACTACAAAAATGTCTGTGCCATTCTTGGCCTGTTTTAAGTGTGTATTAATAGATATCCTGTAACAGGTATTTCTTGTTCTGCAAGTAGTAAGTTGTCTTGTCATCTAGCATCTTATCATCAGGTATTAAAAAAAAAAATCATCTGGCTTTGTGCATACTAGATGAATGCATCTTTATAGAGCACTGATTTCAAAAGCTAAAGTACTCTGCCCCCAGGATGCAAACGTGGTGCAGCTTGAGACACCCAGCACCTTGCATAACTGCACATCAATTTAGCATTGCTAATTAATGCTCTATTTTTAGTACTGTGGTTCTGAGCATCACTATTGTGATACATGGAACATGGGTGCAGTGTATCCTCAGTTCAATAAGCATGCTGGGTTAGTTTTCAGTGGCCACCAGTTGTGTAGCCACTGCTCCACAGTGGCAGCTCATCTTGATTTATGCACTTCCCCAACGTGACAAATGTCTTTGCAAACTGTTGACATGATTCTAGTAATGGCCATGGAAGACAGTAAACTGCAGTTTAAAGTACACAAATACAATTTGGGCCCTTAACGTCTCCTGATCTGCATCAGGCTTTTAGGTGATTTATTTTTTTTTTTAATGTATCTCTTGTATTTTCTGATCTAGACTTGATTAAATATCTCGTATTCACATTTGGCTTAGGGGGAAAAAAAAAAGAAATATTATTTTGAATAGCAGCATCAAATTCAGAGTTGAGAAGGCCAGAGCTGGTAAAGTTTATCCTAAAAGCAATTGGGGTGAAGTCTTGGCTCTGTTTAAATCTGTGGCAATGTTCCACTAATTTCAAGTGAAGGTATTCACTCCTACTGAAGACTTTCTATCCTGAGGGCTCTATAAACTGTTGCATAAACATTACATAGTTAGATGATAAAAAAGCCATTCCTGTTTGCCTTTTGAAAAGGGAAATTCCTCACCCAAGGTAAAAAAAATCTTTGCTGCCAGGTTTCTATGGGAGAAGCTGACAGAGGTAATCCAGCAATGATGGAATATTCTGGGATTAATTAGACATGGCCTAGATACACACCAGTGAGAATCAGAGCTGACCTAAATATTGCAAGGAACAGTGCCTCTTCTCCTTCGTTCTGTTAATCAGCCCTGACACCAAAGACTTAGCAGGGCAAGTCTGAAGTGAGTGTTTGGATCTAAACCTCAAAGAGAGGCAAATTGTTTTCATATTATTAAGTCTGCTTATTTAAATCTAAAATGTATGGAAGACATGTTTTAGCTTCCTGTATCTTGTAGGTTTTTCAATCAGTTAGCCAAGAGTCTACAAAAGCCCTTCTATGGATTACCATGCTTTAACATGACATTTTCCTATTGCTTCTCCTTTGTCCCAAAGCACCATTTCTGGGGAAAAAGAATCCATTACACAGATGCTGTGTTCATTTTTAGAGAAATATAAATATGACTAAGTTGTTGATGGTAAAGGAGGAATGGAACAAACTTCAGTTTGACCTGAGGTTTACAGGAGCAGCTTTCATTACTCAGAGAGTCAGTGAATGGGAATACGAACAAATCAATGATTCTTCAGTTGAATTTGAAATAATGTTAATTGGAATAGTATTCTGCTCTATAAACATGCTTTGCAACCAGTGAAATAGATAAGAAGTTCTTTTTTTTCTTGTTTTTTTTTTTTTAAGGAAAAAACTCTAAATTTACCTTTTCCCCCTTACTCTATAAACTCCTACTCACATCTAAACCTAAAGAAAGTCCCTGAGTTGATCAAACTACTGAGAACAAAGATTAGTTAAGCCAGTATTAAAATAAAAGTACAGTCTGGAGATTGGTTTCCTGCTAACTGCATGCACTTGGGAATTTTAGAATTTGTTTTGTTTAATTGGAATATTCACCCAATTACTTTTTAAGTCGTTGCAGTTACACACTTGGAAAAGGGAGTTAAATGGCAGTGAATTGAGGGATGTGAAAACCTGCAGTGTTTGCAGACGGATGGGATCCTGCCATTGTCACTGTTAGCTGTCACAGGTGACTAAAACGCAGTGAGCTTCAGCTTGTCAAGATGATGACTTCATTACAGTTCTTCACCTTTATTTCAGTCTTTTAGTAATTTTTTTCTTCTAAGTTGTTTGTTTGGGGGTTGGTTGTTTTGGGGTTTTTTTTTTTGGTTTCTCTTTCAGTTTGGGAAGGGAATGGAAAACATTAAAAAACAAACACAAACAAACCACCAAAAAAACCCTCTACCTGAGCTAAAACTGTACAGGTTGGAAATCGTTTCATTCATATCAAGTCAGGATATGCGTATGTAACTGAGAAGAGGGAGAAACTTCCACAAGATGATGCATCTGCCCGTGTGAAATCTACTTCATTATGATTATATTTAGTAAAAGACCTGAATGTGCGCAGTGTTACGATCCAATGGCCGCTATTGCCTGCAATTCCATAAGCAATTCCCACAAAATAATGTCATTTATAACAGAATAATTTCATTGAATTACTAATCAATACAACTTGGTGTCAAATGATACATAATAGAAATAATCTACCGTTGAAGAATTTCTCTCCAAATAGCAGCTCGGTAAGAAAAGAGGCCGCTTGGCACGCTGGCATTGGTTCTCACCCACTGGTAATATCAAACTTACAGCTCATGATATCTGCAAATAAGTAAGAAAGCTCAGAGCTGTCTAGCAATGCTTTGATGTTTCATTGCTACTAAGACTTTCAACTTCCAGTTATCAATTTGTGATGGAGGCTCCATGCCACAAACTTTAGATGACTAACAGCAGTAGTCTTGCTGCTGTTTTCTGTTGCAGATACCTTCCTTGGGCATCCAGGGACCCCCAGTCTGAAAAATCAGAGTCCTGTTGGTCTCTGTGATGTTACTCATTTTCTATTATTTCAGTGTTAATGTATAAACCTATTGACTGGACTTTTACAGTAATTATTAATTGACCTTTTACTTAATTATGTAAAAAGAGGCAGACCACGCTTTCTGCAGTAGTACTTTGCTCACCCTGTGACTAACTTAAGGGACAACAAAAGATATTTGTTTTAGGGACTAGTAACTGTTGCATGTCCATACCATCTTTATATAACAAACAACTTCTGAGTGCCTTTTTTTGTTTGGTTGGGTTTTTGTTGGGGTTCTTTGTCTATGAAGTTTCACGGGGCTTTACCTTTTTCAAATTTGACACGTTGGCTGTGTTGAACTTATCCAGTGCTTTACAAATGTTGATTATCTTCAGTAGTTTAATTTTGAACAATATAACGGAAAATATCCTGAAGAAAAAGCCATCAAACTTACTGAAGATTTATAGCCTATATAGCAGGTATGATACTGAATCAGTAATACTCAGGTTACCAGTTATTTGTTGGACTGTCAACAAGTTATCACTAAATAGCAAAAGTCCGCAAACGTACAAAAATCTAATTAATTTATAGTTGTAAAATGTTCCATTTTGTACCTCAAATGCACTGTGGATCTTGTTCAGACTGACAAATGCTCTAAATTAACTCCATTAATTTACTATCTTTTAAAAGTTTTTATTTAAAAGTAAATCAGCATGTGAAATGTGGGTGTTTACACTTTTTTTTTTTTTTTTTTTTTTATCTTAAAATAATTTTAGTTTTCTTTTTTTTTTTTTTTTTTTTTTTTTTTTAAATTTTTTTTTTTATAATTAATTCTGCATGTGAAATGTGGGTTTTTACATTTTTTTTTTTTTTTTTTTCTCAGCATAACAGAAATTACAGCAACCTATTTCAATTTTCTTTGCCCTAGATTCAGGAAATAACACAAGTTAATTTCTGTTCGAAGTGCTCAGAATATGACACCTTGGAAAAGGATATTTTCTGGACCTGAGACATATGACTACGTACATCTGGCTCAAAATACAGGTGAGACTTCCAAAATAAAGCAATTAAAACTATATATTTTACTTTTTAAATGGCAAAACCATGCTTAGAATCATTACAATTCTCTTCAAACTTAAATGAAACACCCACATAACAGACCATCCCATCTGCTATTTTAATGAGATCTAAATCTGTCAAGGATTGTCAACACTCATCACAGTGTGGATATTTTGAGGACTTGCAAATCTGAAAGAAGCCAAATATCTTTAGACAAAAGCAGTATTAATAATATAACATTGTTCATAAACATTGATTGGTACTCGGTACCAGAAAGGGCAACTGGAAAAAAAAAAAACCCAAAACAAACCACAACCGTATATTTTTTTTTTTACATTCCAGTCTTCAGAACATAGGTAGAATTCAAACCAGTATAAAATAATGAGCTCACTTACTGTTGTTGTGTGGGAAAAAGAAGAGGAGCTAGTGGTGATATTGCAGGAGGAAAACTGACTGAGTAGGCATGACAGGAGAATGGGGGCTAAATGTAATGACAGGAACTTCATAACATGTTCTTCATAAAAGTGACAGGAAAAGCAAAGGAGGCAAACTGCACTCAGCCAAAAGCATCTATTCAGTCCTGAAATACTGAAGGGTAATTTGTGGTAGGACATGCATTGCTAAGCCTCTGGCTTAAAAAAGAAGGATAAATGAGAATTGCAGGAAGAATGGTACTGAAGACTAGAGATCATGAACACAAAACAAGTCTAATTTGCAAAAGCATGTACTAAGTATTTCTGACAGACACTTATTTGATTAAAGTACTTTAAAAACAATGACAAAAAAGTAAGAAGAATTTTAAATCCTGTACTTCAGTTCCTTTTTATCAGCTCTGAAATGAAATACACATGATTCGTAAATATTTAGGGCAGGGCTTTATCTCTATCATAGTGTATATCAAACTCTGCCTTTCTGGGTTATTCCCAGCAGCGACCACCTCATTAATCCAGAATGTCACTGCAAATCCCTCAGTGCTGGGGACAGGGTCAGAAGGGAGTATGAGCCTGTTTAACACACGTTAAGGTAGATTTGGACAGGCTTCTCCAGCCACACATTGAGTTTCTGCCTTCTCAGATGCAAATTAGGGGAGGACTGTCTTGGATTTCACCAGAGCACCCCAGAACTTCAAACTATGGCACTAATAGATTTTCTGTAGTGTTAATAACACTACATGTGTTTTCCATAAATGTCAGTGGCCAGCTCACCTTAGATCCAAAGTAGCAATATGGAAACCTGCAAAAGCTTTGTTCAGAGATGACCACTTGGATACAAATAACCTTAGAACTGATGACAGTGGAGTAGGGAAAGGTCAGAAGTGATGGTAAAAAGGACTGCATGGGGCTGTATTTTTTTCCTGAAGCAGAGGTGTTGCTTATGTTGTGGGTAATCAGTTTAGGAAAGCAAGTTACTCTCTGCCAGCTGGCATTTTCCAGCACTTTCTTCTTTGATCAAAGCATGACCAAGCTTGCCATTACATGAAGCCTAGAGTACATCATGTAGTGAAATACAGCATTATATGAAGTCTTGGTAGTTAAATCTGGAAACTTTGAAGAAAAGTGAAATTGCTTGAGGTCTACAGTCCATTGCTAATTTCAATTACCTATTCACATGAAAAAAACCAACTCCTTTTGTGCTCACTGAACTCAGTACAAAGAGAAGTTGGTCTCTGACTTGCGAAGGAGACCTGTATGTTGTTTGAAAAAACCTGCAAATGAGCAAAATGGGGGGGTGGGTGTATGTACAGTAAAGCCTTTACAGCAACTTGTTGTATTACGGAACTTTGTACTACGTGACTTTCACCTTTAGAAGTACAAAAGCATATAGGAATTTCCTCTCAAATGTTGCATTAATAAACAAGCAGAGTGCTTTATTGTGGCCAGATATTCAGGACGAGAGCTAGGAGGCCTATCCAGACCCTGACGCTTCTCCAGCGTGAGGAAGTGTGTGACATTCTGGTATTTACTAGTGACCCTGCTCCAGACACCATCCCCCAAATCCCCAGCAATAAGGCAACTGCATGGCTTAGGGGATTGGTAATTGTATACTTCACCTTCAGGTCACCATAGGTCTCTGGTTCAAGAGCAGCAAGACTTTGTAATGATTTAAACATCATCGGATATTTATTTGGAGGCATATGGAGATGTGAACATATGATTTCCATGCAGCAAGCAGCAGATACGTCCACATACAGGGACAAACATTATGACAGTTACCAGTCTGTTAGAAACATTTACATGACAGAATATCAGTCTAGAAGAGGTTGATTAACTCCCTAATACCAGTCAGGATTGTGTCTTCTTGTAGTGCTGGCTGGGTAGTAAAAGCATCATGGTTTGTACAGTATTTTGCAACTGAGAGGGGCAAAAATTCACGTTTAACCCTCCCTCTCTCCCTCTCCAGGTCATAAAAGGCTTTTAAAAGTAGTCACTGGAGGCAACCCAAAGCCAACTTTAATTTGAATTTTCTGTCTCAGCCAGTATGAATTCAGCAAGAGTGAGAATACATTCTGCAGGTCTTTTCAGGAGCTTTACTACACAGGAAAAACTTGAAATTTCAGCACTTCCTTAATGAGGATAAAACTAAAAAAAAATACTTCCAAGGTATTTAAGCTGATACTTCTGGAGTCAGACTGTCCTGTATTCATGCCCGTGCATAAGAACCACGGTGAGTGATGTTCCCTGGTGTGGAGGGCCCAGGGCAGGCAGGTGTAATAGCAAAACAGAAACACGATGCCTTCTCCAATCTCCTGCCAGTGGCAGTTTCAAGAGAGGGGGGCTGCTTGCCACGAACACCCTGTCCATTGGCCCGTACTGCCTCCCAGTGGGCATCGACTACTTCTCTTTCGGGGGGGAAAAGGCAGGGGTTTTTAAAACACCCAGCACAGAAATCACTGTCCTTGGACAACTAATGGGGGAATTCACTCACAGTGAGACTTTTGCTATCTAAAACCAAAACATAGCGAGACTCTTGGTCACCTTCCAGCGTGCAGCTCTCTGTGGTAAGCACGGCTGCGTAGTTCAACCATGGGTTTCTGCAGAACGTAAGCCTCCATTTAAAAAAAATTCAAGGCATACAGCCTTACAAGTATGAATTCGTGTAGTATCAACTCACACGCAGAGGGCTCTGTCCTTGTCACTCTCAGCTTTGACGAGCAGCAGCAGAGCAGGATCACATCACGTGGCTGCGGCCAGCTTTACGGCACCCTCTGCGCACGCTAAAATAACTTATTTTTTCTTTTCCCTCTTCTTTAACGTGCTCAGAGCACCAGCACGGGGTCCCAAAAATAGAGAATAAAAACATTGTGAGGAAAGAGCACCTTTTGCTGCAGTACGGTCTCTGGAAAGCAGTAGGAAGAAGAGTTGGAGGAATGCTTCCGTGCCTCTTTGACAGCCTACAGAGCTTCCCAGTTTGCAGCCCCGACCTGCCTTTTCTTACTGGGCTCACTGAGCCCAGGGATCTGTTCAGAGCCAGGCACTTCAATGCTGTGCCTTTCCCAGGAAAACCCCGCAATCCCTCCCAGCCCCGTGCAGGTGCTGTTACCTGGCTGGAAAGTCACATAAAGCTTTGTGTTGGATGTTTGCGTGGTTACTGCAGCTGCAAACAAGGAGGGGGCTTTGGGGAGAACACCTCTGGAGACCCATGGAAACCACAGGGCTGTGCAAACACTGGGAAGGATTAGAGCCATTGCCCATGCTTTAAACATTGTATTTGTCTGCCTCTCACACCGTGATCTTACAGAACAGAGGACAAAAACCATACAGTGCTGTAGCCCAAGTTACATGAATAAACAAAAGAATTCTGTGTCTAGGTGTGTCCAACTACAAAGGTCATTTAGGCGTGGGGTTTTTTTTTTCCCTCCAAAGTGATCCTGTTCAGGGTGTAATATCCTGTTTTATTTCTACAGTGCTTATCACTGAAAGTTAATGTTCAGGATCTTTGGATCTAATATCTTTCCAGTGCACGCGAGAAATAGAACTGAAAAATGTCAAAGCAAGCAGATAGTACTGAATACACAGAAAAGGCAAAAGTATTACACTGGAAGCACTGTTCTTGCACCACTGCTTTCTGGAGAGCTCACATTTGTGTGCATGTGCGAGTCTCCTTCAAAGGAGGAAAGAGGATGCCTGACTTAGCGCAGAAAATTAGTAATAAAATAAGGGCCGATAACATCTCTGTAATCTCTCATTCTGCTATCCTCAAGAAAAATCTTGTTGACTTTTCAGTGTTACTCTGCGTACAGTAATTAATGGGCCCGCGTTACCCTACTCCTTTGACGATGACTAGAGTTAAGCGTTCGCACCTCAATTTTGACAAGCCAGAGCCCCGAACGGATCTGCCCACCCATCGGAGAAAAGCCCAGACCCAACTCGAGCTCTTCCCATCCTTCCCATTCTCCCAGGCGGGGTGCGGGGGCGGCCAACCCCAGCCGCCATCTGGGACGGAGCAGGTGCAGCGGGAGCACACGCCCGGCGGGGGCCGGGCCGGGAGCCGGAGCAGGAACGGGGCCCGGTGCGAGGCGCCCCCGCCCCGATGCGGGGCGGCCACGTGGAACCGCGGCTCCCGCGGCGGCTACTTCCTGCTCCGCATCACCCCGGCCGCTGAGCCCAGCGGGGAGGCGGGCGCGGCAGCCCGCACCGGGGGAGCCTACCGGGGAGGCGGGGGGGGGAGAGAGGAGCGGGAGAAGGGGGAGGGAGGGAAAGAAAGAAAGAAAAAAAGGGG
>JANVCC010000035.1:4376865-4460925 GCA_025345505.1 Todiramphus chloris collaris
CCGCGCTGCCCTGCCCTGCCCGGCGCGGAGCCGGCGCAGCGCTCCCGCCCGCCGGGGGCCGCGGACGGCGTCCTGGTGCGGGCAGTGTCCCGACGGGGCCCTTGCCCGGGACCTCCCCGCAGGCGATGCCCAGGACGCCCAAACCACGTGGTTCCGTGTTTCCCCTCGGGGCTTTTCCACCCCTAAAATAAGCGCGCCGATGTAAGCTGCGTAAGCGCCCTGCCAGGGTCTCCCCCAGAGCGTTAGCTGAGGGTGCGGGTGTTCCCCTCTCCCGCTCGCCCCGCTGTCACAGATCAGCCTCCTCACGCTTGACGAGCCAAGCGGCAGGTTTTGCCCGGGAGAAGCAGCAGGTCGGGTAACTCAAGAGCAGTGCGTGGAAAGCCAGAAGGCTGTCGGTGCAGATCTCCAACCCCAAACGGTGGGGTGACCCGTGAGGTGCAGGCTGCTGGGCAGCCCTTCAGCCAGAAGGCATGGTAACCTCTCTAAATGCTTCAGGAGGTCAGACAAACAGATGTCAGAGTGAGCCTTGCCCTGGCCTTGTGCTAGTCAATCCGGTGAGAATAATCTTGACCTTTTGACACCAGAGTCTTAGAAGGAGTCAAAGTGCTTTTTCCAGTTCCACCAGATGTTTTAGAGCTGTGGAACATTGCTGGATTTAAGGAGAGTTGCTCCGAGTAAGATTAGTCAGGATTAAAATAATCTTGGTCATCATAAAATTATTACAGTGATTACCTCAGATGTGATGGGTTCACTGATAATCTCGGTCCTCTCTAGTGGGCTGCTTTGAATGATTGTGGGAGGCAAATCAGCTGACAGAATTCTTGCTCCTGAACAATGGAAATGACTTTGGACTCCTTCAGCAGATGCTCTGTCTTCTGAAGCTGTTACAGTTTGCTGTATCTTGGCAGTTACTGCTGAGATAATAGGCCGTAGCAGTTCTTTTGGAGATAGACAGTTTATTAACTGGTGAAGTTTCTGTAATCTGTTCTTCTAGACACAACACGGGCTTTTCTGTGTACAGAAAAATCTCCAGGAATTACATTTACATACCTCCCAAGAAAATGTCAGGCAGTAAATGTTTTGCGTCAGAACTAGTCACATCACTCTTCCTGCTTAGGGAAGGGTAACAAACCTGTAAAGCGACGTTCTCTGGAAAAAGCAATAGTTGTGGTTGTGTTGGCATTTAGGGCAGTGACCATCTTCACGTGATTACTCTGGGGTGACCACTGAAATACCGTGGTCCTGCAGCGTGTGTGCTGTATCAGTGTATTCAGGTGCTATCGTGGATCTCTCTGTCCTTTCTCGCAGGAGAGAGAGACTTTTGCCTGGAGACTTCTGAGCCAAACCCTTCTGTCCACCTCCACTCACGTGAGGGGTCTGATTCAGAAATCCTTTCTAACTGGTATGTGTGGCAGTAAAGGAGTCGGAAGAGCTTTTACAGTCCAGCCCCTGACGAAACAGCAATTCTCTTTTAATTACCCCTGCCTTGACTGCAGGAGGAAATATCCATGACAGCCACCTCAGGAAATAATTCAGTCTTTGTTGGGAACAAATATAATTATATTAAGTAAACACTGTCAAAGATGAAATCTAAACAGAGTATCTGGTTCATTAGCTACATCAGCTGTTTGCTTGTCATTGTGATATATATGAGAGTAAGTAACACATGCTTCTTCATCATTTTCTGGGGACTAGAGTTGCTGTAACTGAACTCGTGGTTTTGATTTGGGCTGCTTTCCTCCTCAGAAGCTGCTCAGGTGAGGGATGCTAAGAGGTGAGGGCAACGCTGACCCCATGAGGTGGGATGGTACCGTGGGGTGTGCTCCCTGCAGCACCTGGACACAGGCTGGCTGTTGGGGACTCGGAGTTTAATGATAACTGCTGCTCTGAAATGCACCAGGGTGCACTTTGTTCAGTCATACAAGTGTGTGTTTGCTGTGTTGTTAGCTGCCAGAAAGTTTGTTAAGCTAAAGATAACAAAATCATTCTTCTTCCTGTACAACACCCTGCTCTCTTTGCTTGTGCTGAAAGCTCTAGCCAACACAATAAAGTTCCTCCTCAAACAGTACCAGCTTAAAATAGAATTTAAGTTTTTATAGCTAACTCCAGGCACTACCCTTTCCCCCTCTGTTCTGTAACCCTGGACTCTTTTAATAACACTGAGGCATTCAAGAAGCAAAGATGAGAAGCTCTGCTGTGTTGTTCTTTCTATGTTAATAGCCTTGAATCTTTTCCTGCTTAGAGCAGCAGACAAGAATAGGTCATGCTGAAGATCTTGTAGTAGTTATAGCTATGTATTTTTTTTTCTTTTCTTAAAAAAACCCCATATTTGCCCTGCATATATTGTGTTGGGGTTTTTTTTCTACTGATTTTAAAAGATTTCAGAGATCTTTTGGAGAGGCAGGATGATTAATGTACAGAAAGTTTTCAAAGAAAAAGTGAAAGTGAAGTGGCTGTTTATGAAGGAGAGGACACAGAGGTAGTAACAGCAATACAGACAGTTGGAGAGTAAACTTTTCTTTCTGATAGAAGGCTACCACAGAGATATATAGATATATATATATATATGTTCACTGAAAGCGTATACAGAAGTTAAGGAGAAAAAGCTCTTCTAGTGGAACACGTGCAATCTGATGGTAAGGATTACAACGGTACTGAAGATGTATGCAGCAACACTCATGACTGTGAGAAAAGATTAGGTAGAATCATTGGTTCAGTTATCACGTGCATGTTGTGGGGTCTTTTGGATGTTTTCTGCTATCTTCTGCTTTTCTGGATCAAGGGTTTTGGAGCCAGCAGAAACTAATTCGAGCTATTCATCATACAATTGCTGTAGGGATTCCAGCAATAGTACTGGTTGGTCTCCAGTGAGACGTGTTGCTAATGCTCAACCTCAAGAGGTACAACCTTAAGAGCTGGTGTCATCAAGAAGTGGGTAGGACAGCAGGCAAAACCAATGGACTGGCCAATTACAGAGTGTTAAAGTGACCAAAGTAGTATTCACATAAGTTATGTATAATTGAGTTTGGTGGTTTGAGGGGTTTTTTTTGTGTGTGTGTTTGTTTTGAATGATCTGTTTAGCTCACCCGAGGCAAAGCTCAAAGTGCAACTTGACATGCTTATAGTCTGTGTGGTCATCGTATATAATCAGTGGTCTCATGCTTCCTGTGGTCTTCACTGGGGCACTCTAAGAAGCTGATGCAAATGACCCTATTCATTTGTCCTTAAGAAAGAGTGTCCAGCATGTTCCTAATTCCATTCTGGAGCCTAGGAAGGTAGTAAAAGATTTGCTGGAAGTGTGTTACTGACCTTGCACAAGTCAGAAATGTGGTGATAAGACTGCAAAACTCAAATAATAAATTCCTTGTTCTTCCCTCTTCTTGTGTGCGGCAAGGAGAACTTCCTGATACCTCCTGGCCACTTACCTAGGAACCTGGTGCTTCAGATTTGAAGCACTACAATATTTGTGTTCTTTCCCAACTTCAGCTAGCCTATGGCCACTGCACCTGAGCTGCCAGTGGGCTGCTGGTCACTTGCCTTGACACATCTTGGAAAGCCTTTAATTTTCTGTGCCTTTAAGTGACACATTCTTAATGGACTATAGGGAGTGTTTGTTTAGCAACAGTTCTCAGACTTTCTGGACTGGGTTTTTTGTAATTGGTTAACTGTCCCCTTCCTCCTGCCATCGCTGGAAGCATGTGCATCTCCTGCACCAGGTGTGCTCTTGGTATTCTGACTTCACAGGAGCTTTTCAGGTCACGGTCTCCCACTCTTAGACATTTAGACCCTTATCTCCCCACTGGGACGGATCACTACTCTTGTTGCCAGATGTCATGGAAGCATAGTGAGGGAAGAGTGGTTGCCCTCAGATTGGGAGGGGAGGCTCTGCTGAGGGCCGTGGTACACATGGCAATTCTGGCATGTCCTTCTGGTTTAGTAAACCAGATGATAGGCTTGCAGCTGGGGCTGTGGGCCCTCACCAACAGCCAAGTTTAAACATTACCATTCCCCCATGGCCACTAGAAGGTGGAGAATTTATATGTGGTGGCAGAGAAGTAAGGAAAAAAAGAAACAACATCTGAAAGGACAATTTTTTTTTGAGCCTTCTGGTGACACCCTTTCTCTTCCACTTCAAGGACTGCTAATATCCTGTATGCCTTGGCTGGATTGTCACTGAGAACTTAATGACAAGTTACAGACTGAACTTGAAGTGTTATTGTGGTTTAAATTAGATTCTTTGTGGTGGAAGTCCCTGCAGAAATTCTCTGCTTCCCCTTAAGGAGTAATGGCAAATGTGCTTAGAAGAGAAATTGAGATGCAGGAATTTGAAGTTTATATCCTTACTGGAGGAAAGGCAGGAATAGGAATTAAATGATAACTTTTTGATGTAATGGGGTGAGTGATGTTGAGTAGGGAAGGGCTACAAGTTTGGTAGAAACGTGCTGCGTTGTTGTACAGGGGTAATCAACTAGAAAAATAATTTCTCTCAAATTGCTTGTTATAGTTACCTAAACACTGATCACTTTTTACTTGATTGCCTTTACGTAATTGGGTGATACCTGACAAAAGGAGGGCCACATCACTTCTGTCACTCCAGCATTTTCTGAAAGCTCAGTGCAATCAATCAGCATCATCTAGTGTGAAAAGCTCCCTGCAGGTGCAGGGCTGGACACAGCTATGCCACATTCTACAGTCATAAGAAGTCACTATTACTTGTGTGGCACTGAGCAGAAATTAATACCGTGGCTGATTTTTTGTTTTCAATAGATTTGGTTTGGAATCGGTGTGCAGGGAGGCAGTGAGCTTGCTGTAGCCTAAGTATTGTTGTCGTAGGAAGTAAGCATCACTTGGTGTTGACAGCAACAGCAAGAGGCAAAATGTTTTGGTAGGAGGTCATCTCTAAGCACATGGAAGAAAAGAAGGTTATCAAGAGCAGCCAGCATGGAGTTAAAAGCAAAGTCACGTCCGACTAATCTGATAGCCTTCTGTGATGGTGTTACTGAGTGGGTAGCTGCAGGGAGAGCAGTGGATGTTGCCTACCTTGACTTCAGCAAGGCTTTTGACACTGTCTCCCATAACGTCCTTGTGAGTAAGCTCAGGAAGCGTGGGTTAGAAGGGCAGATGGTGAGATGAGTTGAGAACTGGTAGAACAACAGAGCTCAGAGGGTTGTGATCAGTGTCTGAGTCCCGTTGGTGACCTATAGCTAATGGTTTTCCCCCATGGTCAGTCCTGGGTCCAGTCTTCTTCAACATCTTCATCCATAACTTAGATGATAGAGTGAACCCTCAGCAAGTTTGCTGATGATGTGGAACTGGGAGGAGTGGCTGGGTTCATCGAGGTCTGGACAGACTGGGGAGCTGAGCAAAGGGGAACCTAATGAAGTTCAACAGCAGGAAGTGTAGAGTCCAGCGCCAGGGGAGGGATAACCTCACGTACTGGTGAAGGTTAGGGGTAGACCTGCTGGAAGGCAGCTCTATGGAGAACGACCTTGGAGTCTTGGTGGACAATAAGTTACCCACGGAACAGCAATGTGCCCTTGTGGCCAGGAAGGCCAATGGTATCCCCGGGGTACAGAAAGACACAGTGTGGCCAGCAGGTCGAGAGGGGTTCTCCTCCCCCTCTACTCTGCCCTAGTGAGACCACATCTGGGATATCGTGTTCAGTTCTGGTCTCCTCAGTTCAGGAGAAAGAGGGAAATACTAGAGAGAGTCCGGTGGAGAGCTACGAGGATGATTAAGGGAATGGAACATCTCTCTTATGAGGAAAGGCTCATAAGAGCCTGGGACTGTTTAGCCTGGAGAAGACTGAGAGGGGCTCTTTAATGTTTACAAATATCTGAAGGGTAGGTGTCAAGTAGAAGAGGCCAGTCTCTTTTCAGTGGTGCTGTGAAACTCTGAGTAAGACCACAGGAATTAGGAAGGATCCACAAAGCAGGCTGGGTAGGTTATCATTAGTTTAAAAGAAAAGAAGGGGAGAAGTGGTAATTCATGCTGCTTGGTTCGTGCTGCTTGGTGCCCAAACAATGGATACAATAATCACAACATTTTTACATTATATTCCAATGCATGTAATAAAGTCCCTTTTAAACTAAAAATCTAGGTAATAGTTAACTCTATTTTAAAGGTGGTGAATGAAGATAGAATGGCTAAGCTGAAGCAGTGGAAAAATCTGTTGCTGATATATTTAGTTATTGGGAAGGGCTCAGTGGGTCATCAGGATGCCAGCCTTCAGAGAAGGCGTGTCGTATGCGTAAGTATATACGTGGGGTTTTCACCACATGGCCAAGCAGCATGCACCTTTCTAACCCAAGCTTTGCTTGGGTTACGCTGACATTCCCTAATGAAAAATGACAGTATCTTTGTCCTATTTTTGTCAGATATTAAATCAGTATTACGGGGGACTGCCAAGTGGAAATAGGGCAGGATAAGCTGTTACATTAATAGGTTTGACTTCTACCTTGGAGGGGCAGGGGGGATGCTTTTTACAGAAACTAGGCCATACAATCTGAGAGGAGGATTCCAAGTCTGGTAACAGTTACATTTAATTACTAGATTTCCTCTAGAAGTATGGAAAACAAACGTCTACTGTGAACGATTAGTTCAAAAATAGCAACACTCTGCTGAAAAGGCCGCCGCCTCCATCAGTTTTCTTTAATCTTTTTGTGAATTAACAGGAATTTATCTTGCTTGAATCTGCCTTTATCAGTCCACCTCCACCCTACAGTGCTCTAGATTTAGACAACTGTTACCATGAGTGAGCTTCTCCCACCCCCCCGCCCTGTGACCAATAGCAATACCAAGATAACATGTTCATCAAGAAAGATGTTGCCAGAATGGCTCAATAAGCAACCAGCAGCATGCATGTCCTTGGATTTGGGGGTATTTTGGGGGCCTATCCCACCTAATACAGGTTTTAGGGGGCAGGCGAGATTAAACTTGGAAGATTTCCTTAAACTTAAACCAAAGGTTAAGGTTTTGCTCTGTTCTAGATTGGCATTTATTAGTTTAGTTGTAGCCGCCAGCTGGGAGGAGACTTCTGGAAAAGTGTGTGCTTTAGGAGAAAGGAGGTGAATGGGTTATTACTAGAAATGGGTTATTACTAGAACAAAGATGGCTACATTTTGTAATGAAGAGATAATGCTTAAAAAAGGGTTGTATTAAGTAGGAAATAAACATTTTTCTCCATGCAAAAGCAGGCTTTCTTGCAACTCACGGAACAAAATGCCCTTTTTTTTTCCCCTCTCTCCAAGAAACTAATTGCTTGGTGCTCTATTGGTGGTCTTTTAAGTTTCTTTCTTACCATGTCATCTTTCTTGCCACGTCAATCGTAGCTGACTCCAGTGATGTTTTTTAGCAGGGCTCTAGCTTTCCTAAGCTACAACTTATTTTCTTTGATTTCTAGTTGCAAATAGCAGCAGTTGGCACTCACGTGCAGTAAACCTCTGAGCAGCAGGAGAGAATCCTAAGAAGGTAAAGGTAGAAACAGTATACTGGGTTATATGCTGTTTACATCTTGGAAAACTTTCTTTGCAGTTGAAGGTCTCAAAATATAACTGTTAATGAAATCAAAGTGTAAGCAGATGGTGCTCAGCCCACAAAGTTTCTTACTTATTTTGTTATCTTTTAAAAAATTGGCAATGAACACGGTTCAGCAGGAACTGTTCTGACTCGAGTGAATACAGTTGAATTTTTTGTAATAAGAAAGTATTATCTTAAATAGTGTGCTTTATTAAAAAAGATTAGAGGATTCTTAATGAAATTCAATAGAGGTGTGGGGATTTTTTTTTCATATTTGAACATTTTTGTCATAACTTGGGGCTTAAAGTTTGCTTTGGTTTTAACCTGCAGTGTAAGAGTTCCTTGGTTTGTTTTTTTTTGTCATCCTTAAAAGGAATAGCATTTAAATAGGGCTGAAGCATAGCAGCACATAACTGTATTTCTCAATTCCTGCCTTTATGGATTTGAGGTATTTAAGCAGTGTCTTTGTTTTGAGCTAGTTAATAAGAATTAGGTCAAAGAAAGAGGTATTTCCTGGGTTAATTTGGCTGTAGAAAATGCCTCCTCTGTAATAAAAAAAAGTTACCAAGCTACCTCTTAAAAGCACCTGGGATAGTAATGTCATGAGTTTCTGTCCTTCCTATTGAAGAAGGAAGAGCAAGAAAGGAAATACTGAGATAATGTGTTCTTCAGAGAAAATAAATTGTTCTCTGCGTGCTTTAGTCTTGAAACAAAATTTGCTACATTCTCATTTAATGAGGCCTTGAAGTCAGGTCTTCAGGGCTTGTAATGTATGTCTTTTATAAGCCATGCTTATGTCAGTGGTGAATTTATCATGCACTTTAGACTGCCTCATGTGCTCTGGCTCTGCTAATCTGTCTCCCATGGTGTTATTCCAATATGTCAGAGCCTCTGAGAAGCTTTAAACTGCAGCTATGAAATATGCTGGGTTTTCTCACCTGTTAGAATCATAGAATGGTAGGGGTTGGAAGGGACCTCTGAAGATCATTGCATCCAACCCCTCTGCCAGAGCAGGATCACCCAGGGCAGCCCACACAGGAACAGATCCAGGCGGGTTTTGAAAGTCTCCAGAGAAGGAGACTCCACAGCCTCTCTGGGCAGCCTGGGCCAGGCTCTGTCACTCTCACAGTGAAGAAGTTTTTCCTCATGATGAGGTGGAACTTACTGAGTTCCATTTTGTGACCATCACCTTTCTAGGGATTGAGGTAAGGCTGACTGGTCTGTAATTACCAGAGTCTTCCTCTTGCCCTTTTTGAAGACTGGAATGACATTGGCTCTCCTCCAGTCCTCGGGAACCTCTCCCATTCTCCATTGTCTTTCAGAAGTGATGGAGAGTGGTAGAGCAACATCAGCCAGCTCCCTCAGCGCTCGTGGGTGCATCCCACCAGAGCCCATGGATTTGTGTGTTTATGCATTTTTTTATATGTGCAGTTTATGCAGTTGATTTCTAACCCAATCCTCACTGACCAGTGGAGAGTTTTCTTCCCTCCAGGCTTGCTTTCTTACTTCCAGGGTCTGGGATTCCTGAGGGCTGGTCTGAGGAGTGATGACTGAAGCAAAGAAGGCATTCAGTAGTTCCACCTTCTCTGCATCCTCTGTCACCAGGGTCCCATGTCATTCATCAGTGGGCCCATTTTACCACTGATGTATTTGAAGAAGCCCTTGTTCTCTTTTACTTCCTTTGACAAAGTTAATTCCAAGAGGGACTTGGCCTTCCTTGGAGCATCCTTACATACCCTGCCAGTGTTTCTATAATTCTCCCAGTCCCTTTTTCCACATGCTGTGAACTTCTTTCTTCCACGTGAGTTTTTCCAGCAGCTCCTTGCTCATTCATGCTGGTGTCCTGCCTCCTCTACTTGATTTTTTTACTCAAAGGATTGCACCTGTCTTGAGCTTGGAGGAAGTAATGTTTGAATATCAATCAGCTCTCTTGGGCTTCTCTACCTACTAGAGTCTTAGCCCAAGGGGTTCCTCCAAGTAGGTTTTTGAAGAGGACAGAGTTAGACCTCCTGAAGTCACAGTTGAAATCCTACATTGCCCTGCTTCTTCCTTGTATGATACTAAACTCTACCATGTCGTGATCACTACTGCCAAGGCTCCCCCAGCCTTCAAGTTCCCACCAGACCTTCTTTGTTCATGAATACAAAGTCCAGCAGTGCACCACTTTTTGTTGGCTCTTCGACCACCTGCATCAGAAAGTTACCATCAGTGCACTGCAAGAGCCTTCTAGACAGAGTATGACTTGCCATGAGGCCTTTCCAACAAGTATCAGGATGATTGATGTCACCCATGAAGCACCAGAGAATGTGATCTTGAGGCTACTTCCAGCTGCCTGTAGTAGCCCTCAGTGAGATCTTCCTGGTTTGGTGGTCTGTAGTAGACACCCACAACAGTTTCACCTAAACTGGTGTGACCCTTAATTCTTACCCATAAGCTTTCAACATGTTCTTCATCATCCCCCCCCTCCCCTGGGTAGATCTCAGTGCATCCCGGTTGCTCACGCACATAAAGAGCAACTCCACCACCTCACCTTGCTGGTCTCTTTCCTAAGAAGTACGTACCCATCCATGACAACATTCCAGTCATGAGCTATCCCACCGTGTCTCGGTCACTGCAATGAGATCATGGCCCTGCAACTCAACACACATCTCCAGTTCCTCTTGCTTATTCCCCATGCTGCATGCATTGGTGTAGAAGCATTTCAGAGGGGGAGATGAGTACGTAAGTTTTTGCCCTTGAGGGGTGGAAGACCTTCTGGTTCTCAAAAACGCTAGCATCAGCACAAGTGCTGGGCTGTGACACCCAGGGGCCTCTCTAACAAGCTCAGATACATCCCCCTCGCCCTTCAAATCTGGATTAAAGCCCTGTCAGTCAGCCCCGCAACCTCTCGTGTGAAAACTCCCTTCCCTCTTTCAGAAAGGTGTCTCCCACTTGATGCCTGCAAGCCTGGTGCTTTCTAGGTCATCCCATTGTCAAAAAAGCTGAAATTATAACTGTGACACCAGCTACAGAGCGGTGTGTTAACAGACTGTATACATATGTTGAGTCTGGTGTCACTGCCTGCCACTGGGAAAAGAGAAGAAAAGATCATTTGTGCCCTAAATTCCCTTACTGGCCATCCCAAGGCTCTAAAGTCTCCTTTGATTGTTCTTGGACTTCCAGTCCTGGCACGCTCACCACCTACATGGAAGATCAGTGATGGATAATAGTCTGAGGACCGTACCAAGCTAGGAAGTTTCCTGGTGATGTCCTTAACCCGGGCTCCAGGGAGACAGCAGGCTTCCCTGTGAGGAGGGTCTGCCAGGCACATTGGACCCCCTGATCCTTTCAGAAGGGAGTCACCTACAACTATAACCCTTCTTCTGCTTTCTTGCTGATGGGTTTGTGATGCCAGCAGCAGGCCTTTCTGACTGCAGACATACCTCTGGTGTAGGTTGCCTATCGACCACATCCTCATCTGGCTGGTCTTTCTCGACCAGAGCCTTGTGTCTGTTTTTCAGAGGCACTTGGAGGGTGTGAGATGGGCAAGGAGGGAGCTCGTCTGCTGCCTCTTCCATGCTTTTTCCACCCTTATTGCTCTATGATGTACGTTCCTCCTGTGTGGAACCAAGACCTGCACTAGTGATTGGCTTAGAAACAGTATCTCAGTAGTCTGCAGAAGTGGAAAAAGGTGGGAGGTGTTTTTTGTTCTTGTTTGCTTCTTTTGATGGAATACGAGCTTTAGTAATGTTTGTAAGTGTATCACCTGACTCCCATCAAAAGGTTTTCAGCCAGCAGCTCTCAAGTCCAGGAGGACAGTGTGTAGGCTTCCTCTGCCTCAGGTCCTGATGCCTCTTGCATCACTTTTTGGAGATCCTCAGCACCAAAGGCTGATAGTTCACTCTGTACAAGGTACTCCTGCAGCATGAGATTTACTGCGTGTGTCAGCCGGAGTCAAGACTGGAAGAAGATTGATGTCAAACCTGGGACAAACAGTTAACTCTGGCCCAGCTTTGGGGATGTATGATGAGACCCTTGAGTGCTCACACACGAAGCAGTGAGGCACCCCAAGTGTTGATACCATCATCATATTTCACGTAGGGAAACAGAGAGGGGGAAGCTCTGCAAGATATGGAGTCACCATATTAGAGAGCAGACTTAACCTTTTCCATGAATAGCCAAATCAGTCACCTTTCAGGGAGTTAACCAATTTTGCTCCTGTTATTATCTTCTACCAAGGCTGGTGATGACAGGGGAGTTGTCAAGCTGTTGTGATAAAAGGGAGCAGACTGCCAGGATAGTTCATGTAGCCTTTAATGTTTGTGTATGCCTGAGGGGCTGCGGGAAAAGAGGATGGCAGGGAGCAGACTGGATTAATTTTGCTGGATGAAATGGATATGTCCTGGGGGTTGGCCTACTTATAAATAATTAGAATTCTTTGAAATCTGCTGTCCTTGAGCACACTTTATCTGTCCTATGTCCCCTTTCTCTGATTCCCATACGCCTAGATCTTGTGGTTGAGAGATGCCTCGTGCCTCTTTGGGAGGGAGGTGTTTGTTTTGCTGATATTTCCCAGGGGTGCATAATTTCTAAATCCAAGCTGACTTGCATATTTATGTGTGGTGAAATGCACCCAGGGACTGCAGGTAGAACCAAGTACCTAGTCGTGCTTTTGCCATTAATCTGAGAACACAGAGGCTGCTGGGCTTACAGTAAGGCGTGTGAGACACTGATTTGGAGATCCTGATATAATTTTTATGTTTATTGGAAAAAAATACATTATCTTTTAAAATAAAAACCCAAAAAACAAGAACAACAAACCAAACAGGACTGTTTAAAAAGGTATGTTTGCATAGGTAGGGCTGCATTCTTACAAAGAGGTTGGATGGTAAACATTGATTGCCTGGAGCCAGCACAAGTCCTTGTTAGTGTAATGAGCTTCATTGATCATTGTTATTCCAGGTTCTTATTCCAATCTCATCCTCAGCTGAATGATGAACCTCAATTTATTTCTTTTTTCTTCCTGGTCATTTTTTTTCCCCCTTGTTCATTCTCTGGGGGCTTTTGGGGAGTTAATTTGGCTTATTCTCATGACCCACTGTTCAAGAGCATAAGAGTTTTCCTGCATTACAGTAAGATAATAAGGGATACGGATATCTGGAAGTAAGAAAGAAGAATAAATGATCAGACTACTTCTCTTGACTTTATCCTCTGTAATAGCTTGGGCAATCTATCTTCTTACAGTTTTGTCACAGGGTATAAAATGCTAAGGGTTTTTTTTTTGGGGGGGGGGGGGGGGTCGGAACTGTTTCATTTTACACTCTACAATTCACATCTATGATACAGAAGTCTTCACAGCCTTAAACTCTAAGCACCAAACTTTTCACTGATGCACTTGGCCAGTTAGCATTTGCTGTGAAGGAGAGGCAGTTTGAACAGGTTTTTGAACGGCTTTTATCCTTGCACAATACTTGCAAGAATTTGCTGTGTACTGATGACTTGTCAAAATACAGTTTGCAGTCACATCGCAGCAATCCTAATTTTCAGGAATGGGTCACAGCTATTAATTTCTAAGAATGGGCAGAACTTTTATCTCTTAATTTGACTTATCTAAAAATGATAATGTACTACTTAATGTTACCAAAGGCATGGTGTTGCAAGCAGAACTCATACTTTTTAGGTCAGTGCTATAGAAGTATTTTTGAATAGTTTGACTGAATAATTTTGACTCTGATGCCTTTAAGTATTCATCAGTCAGAATGCTTTCACATATGAGAAATAATTGTATTTTGCCATCTTCCTTTTTTAATTCTCAAACTGGAGATTTCCCAAGTCCATAGAAATACACTTTTTACATATTTACTAAAATGCATGGGCATTTATTTTTAATCCAGATTTTACGGATGAGGAAGTTAAGGTTTCAGGTACAGAATCAGTGTCTTACAGTTGAACCTATGAAATATTCCTGTATGTAGTTTTATGTAGCTGACTTTCTGTAAGTCACTTTGTCTTTCCGAATGGAAACCTTCCAGTAGTATATATTTAGGAGATCTGTTCATAGTCTAACATCAAACGTCAACAGCTTTCCTGTAGGAAGCCCATTTTCTCCCCTGAATGCATTTGCTAGTTTTGACAGACCGTAATGTTGCTTTTTAGCAGGGCCTGTTGTGACAGTACACAGGGTAGTGGTTTTAAACTAAAAGAGAGGAGATAGAGACTAGAGATAAGGAAGAAATTTTTTGCCATGGGAGTGGTGAAACAGTGGCACAGGTTGCCAGAGAGGTGGTAGGAGCCCCATCCCTGGAAACATTCAGGTGAGGCTGGATGGGGCTCTGAGCAACCTTCTGTAGTTCCAGATGTTCCTGCTCACTGTGTGTGGGGTGGACTAGAAGACCTTTAAGGGTCCCTTCCAACCCCAAACATTCTATGATGAACTGGTTTTATACTTTATTGGCTATAGGACTCAAAGTAATTTTAAACCATATGAAAAAGACCAGCTATGGCAACTCTTCATGTGAGTGCTGGTTTTATCTCAGTGCATATTAACCTCTGCAATGTTCCTTTCCCTTCATACATTTTTGCTTTTAAATTTCCCATGTGTTTACTTATTTTTATTTATTTTGCCTGCAGACTTAAGAAAAGTGGCCAGCACTAGGCTGGCACATTCCCTAATAGCAGCATAAAAGATTGGATACAAGAGTGAGAAAATCCTTCTGTGGAAAGGAGTTCTGCCTGCCATTTGGGTGCATTTTCTAAGGACAGGGTAGTCCTGGAGATCTAGAAATACATGCTTAAATCATCATGCTGTGAAAAGTCATGGTTTTTTATCTATTTTTAATGACAACTCTCTTAAGGGTTGGAGCTTTCCTGAAAAGGGAGCAGTGCCCTCACCTAGGGCAGGGCAACTACTGGTTGTGCACATCTTCCCTGAAACATCAGCTTGTAAAATCCAGCACCTATCAGGCAGAGGTTTAAATAAACAGCAAACTGGGGGGGGGAGTAAAGGCAACTCATCTGCAGCAGCTAAAAAATGACAGTTTTCATTCATTTTCTGCAAGAGCTTCTTGTCATTTGTATTCCTGGTATTCCACAGTTCACCTTGCAGCAGAGATGAAAAATATCACCCTAAGGTTTTACTGTATATCTGCAATCCTGGGAAGATAAACGTCAACGCAATGCATCATAGTGTTGACATTCAGAAGTCTTCCAAACTTTGCTTTTTAAATAAAACAGGAAAGTTGGCCTTGAGTCCCTTGACTCGGTAGGAAGAGTAGGCAAGTGATTGGTTTTTTTGCGACATGTTATATAAATCTGACTTCCTTTACAAATCTACGGTTGTCAGACTGTCAAGAATTACAGAACTGGAAATGCCACACCAAACAAAAAGAAAACATTCTGTTTCCTGGTAAAATATTATGTCTGAAGTGACTTTCGTGGCTTGTGGCTTTCAGCTGCTCTCTGCTAAAGAGATGCACAGAGTTTCTGCTGCTCATGTTCTGCTGAAATTACTGAAAATGGAAAGCTTAATAGTAGCTTATTTTTAATCTTTTATAGTTTGTTTGAATCCAAACAAGTTGAAAAGTCAAATTCTCACTTTAATGGTATCAGAAAAGCTACCCAAATTTCTTGCATAATATCATAGGATTATTCAAGCTGGAAGGGACCTGAGGAGATCCCTATTCCAACCTCCTGCTCAAATTAGTGTCAACTGTGCAGTCAGGCAGGCTGCTTGGAGGTTTGGCCTTGAAACCCTCCAAGAAGGGGGACAGCACAGCCCATGCCTAACTTGCCTCCCTGTTTGGCTGCTCTCCTTGTACAAGGATTTTTTTATATTCAGTTGAGCATTTCCATCAGTTTCACCAAAGAACTCAGACACCTCTTCCTTGGTGTCCCTTGTGTTGTAGTTTGTTATGAGACTTAAAACTGTAGAACTATATAATTGTAATTTAAGGAAAAAAAAATTAAAAAGTGGGTTTTCTCGTTGGTGTTTGCATTGATGGTTTTTGTTTGGTTTGCTTTTTTCTTTGTTTTAGTTTACTGGAACTGTTTAATGGGATAGTGAGTCAATTTGGTTTTCTCTCTCTTAACTTAAAAGATTTGTCCAAGTGTCTCCATTTTATGGTAAAGTACTGAGAAAATATTGATTTGGATATCTCTCATATGAGTTTTAAACAGAGAATGTACCTTTTATGTTGTCCTGATTGTCACTTGTGTGCAAGAACTTTTAAAAAAGAAAGCACCTTATTCCCAAAAGACATCTGGTTAATGACAGCAATAATACTGGTTTGGTTGACAACAATGTGAATGTATGGTCTCTTACAGAAGGACCTCTTCTATATTGCTTTTCCTAACATTTTTCTATCTAATAGTTTTTCTCGTTATTGAAAGGTAGCAAAAGCATAGTGGGTTGCATTTCTTTTGTATTTTGATTAGAGGATCTTCCTTGCAGGTTTTGGGGTTTGTTTTGATGATTCTGTTTTGATGTACAGTCAAATAATTTATATTGATTACAGTATTTATTTATTTACTCTGTTATTATTTACAGTAAACAAGTCTATTTTGTTTACTACCGCGTCCTGAAACATCTGTCAGTTCGTCCTTCTCTGGTATCTTCTGGCTCACGCCTGCAGCTTCTCTTTCATATGCAAGATTGAATTACTGACATCTTTCTTCTTTTGCAGTTCTTCCTCTTGGGGGGCACTGTCTCTCCGCAGCCAGACATAAGTATTAGCCTTCCTGACTCTTCCTTCTCCAGCTGCTGGCTACATTCTGCCCTCTTGGAGACAACAGACTGTCTTTCTCAGGAACTGCAGAGAGCTGCTTTTGAAATGGATTTTCTGAGGGGCTACAACAGAATTGTCTTTGTTGGAAGTTAAAGTGCAAGGCCAGCACATAAAGGTCTTGATTCAACGGGCTGCATTCCTATTTAAGCATCCATTTAATGAACTGAATAGATCATAAGTATGCTTTGCTAATATCTTTTTTGTGCCAGATGCAGTGAGCGAAGGGAAGTTTTCGTAAATGGAGTTATTAGTAACTCCATTTGAAGCCTACCAAGAGCTTGCGTGTGTAGGGTTTGTGGAAATGGCTCCAGCTAAGCATTACTGGGGCGAGTATAGCCTGAGGAAAGGCTCACCATCATTCTGAGATCAATTTTTAACCAAAATTCCAGTCTCATTATTTACATGGAGAATCTGAATTGCCAAGACTTCTCATTTCATAACAGAAATGTTTAGAAGGAGTGAACATTTGTTGAAAATACTACAGTGCGTCGGAGAGATGCCTTTTATTGTGCTGTTTGGATGGTGGAGGTATCCTACACTTAGACCCAACGCTGAGAACACCAAGTTCTAGTTGTTGCAAGCAAGAAGGATCCTCGTGTACCTTTCTTTGTACGAGTCGAGTAATTTAAACCAGTAGAATGGTACAGTCTAATTGCAAAGGAATCAATGCACGTGGGAGGATGATAGTCATTTGCATCTTCTGCAGACACGCGGTCAGAAGTGCCAGCCAGAGTGTACTTCAGCTGGAAACAGAAAGCTGATGTGAAAGCTCTCTTCAGAACCTAACATAGGCAGGTCCCTTGAAAGATGTTGAGGGCTAGGGGCTTGCTGATCCTTGGTGCCAGGTTAAGAGAAAGCAGTAAGATGTCGATTCCCAGAGTTGGCTTTGAGAGTAAGGTTTTGAATGTAGTCTCAGGCAGCTTCAAGTTTACATTGCTGGCCCCACCGTGGACCATCTGTACTAACAAAGTAAATGTCAAGGCAGTCTTGTTTCTTGAAGTCCAGGTACTGCATGTCTGCCTCTCAGCTAGGTCTTGTGGTCTCAATGTGAGCGTGGCAATTTCCAGAAGTTGACATAAAAGATACCGTGTGGAGAGCACAGACTCAGTGCAAGGCTGGAAGCATACTGGAGAGCAGACAGGCTCAGTGGAGTCTGCTCAAAGAAGTCTGCAGATTACATTGCAGCATCCTTGATGGTTATCTACAAGATGCAAATAACCTCACACGTAATGTGGCTTCTAAAGCAACGTTATGAAATAGGTTTTGATATTCATTGTGTTTAGTTCTCGGCAAAACAGGTCACGTCACTAGCTGTATTTCTCCCAGAAACAGCAGTCAATTTACCAAGATTGATATATCTGTTCAATAAATGGGTTCTTACCAATTATTGCAGATCTTTTTTTTTTTCCTCCTTATGCTTCAAATTCATGTAGTGTGTTGATTTATTTGAAATATTTAGGACAGATAAGAACTTGCCTTGCCTCAACAGTTCAGTAGAATATAACTCATTTACTCGTCAATACTACACAGATTCTCTTTAATATCCTATGTAGAAAAGACATGGGAATGAAGGGTCAAGGAAAGATGTGACAGAGAACACAATTGATCATAACAAGTGATTTCCCCTCACTTAACCTTGTTATGCAGTACACAAGGTAATTACATGAATGCTCTGAATTTATGAAATATTTTGGGAGTTCAGATGAAACTTTCAGAAAGAGGTTTTAGACTGTGTGTGTAATTTTCTTACAGTGCAGTTCCTGTCTTCAGCTGGCTGTTTCTTTGAAAAAGCTTTCAAAATGATTGGGTTGATCAAGTTGTGAAATGCTTTTTTTTTTTTTAAATGAGAGAAACAGGCAGTTGTAAAGCTTGAGAATGGTAACACTATTTCAATATAAATGAAAATCTAATCATGCAGTTTGCTTCTTAATAGCAAGAAATATAGAACGAGATTGATGAGCGTGCCTTTAACAAGTGAGGCAGACAAGCTATAGCACAGAAACCTGCATCCCATGATCAAGCGTGTCCATCAGTAGTGGATTTCTTATATTGCAAATGTCATTTACTTGCTGAGGTATATAAAACAAATGCATGATTTTTATCTATCCATCTGTCTCAGGTGATTGAGAAACAAAGATGAAGTTCCTCTGCCGGCTTTAAACAGTGCAGTGTTCATAGCTGATGCCTGAAGGGCCAACAAAGGTGTCCTCAGCTGCTTAGAGCATGAGGATTGATGGTAGTTTTTCTTTCTTTCTGAGGCTTTTTCCCTCTTGAGGGGAAAAATAATGGAAGTTGGATATTTTCAATAGCAAAATTATGGATTATAAACTGTAACACTTTGGTCTCCTACTTCTTAAATTCAAAGCATATGCTTGTTTTTACTTGCTTATCTCCACAGCTTAAAATTTGATTACTTAACTTTTTATTAAGTCAAAAAAACCTAGCTTTATTTCTTTCTTCAGTCTATAAGAACATAAGGGGCTTGGTCATAGTAAAATTAAAATCCTTGCCTTCTCATAGTCCACTCTGTAACCCAGCTACACAGAAAAAGAGAGAATAATCTTTCCTTTAGGGAAGGAAATGAAGGTGGACAGAAGACATCTAAGAAGTCCTTAAGAATCTCTGACGTCCATATGAATAAACATGAGTTCTGTTTTAAGATCTCATTCAAATACATTCATACAATGAAGGATATTCCTGGAGCGAGACAGAATGTGGAAGGAGCAGTGACTCAACTAGAAAGGTCACAAGCTTCCTTTAATGTTGAAATGTAGCAACGAGAATATAGCTTTTGTAGAGAACCTCTTCAGTGGTGATGTGTTTTAAGCCTTTCACCTTGGAGGCACAACTTCCTGGGGAAAAAAAAAGGGTGCTAGAGGTTTTTGGGGTGGGAAAGAGATGGCTTGTTACTCTAACTGTTAAGGACTGTGGAAGAAAGTCCTTGGCAATTGTAGCAATGCCTGGAGTGTAGGTGTGAGACTGAATGAGAACAGCTACAGGGCACAAAAGGCAAAGCAATGCAGCTGAAGATCACGAGGTGCAGGAGTGAAATAAGAAAGTACCATAGGGAATGTGATAGAAATTATAGTATATATATTTCACCAATGCTATGGTGAAATAATTCATTCTCATGGCTGTCTTCTCTCTTTGTCTTCCATTTGATTGCAGAAACTACTGGGATTGTTTGCCAAGCACTTGGAAGTGTGTGCATGTGGCAGTAGTAGAATGGTGCTGTAGAAACAGTAAAACTACATGCATCAGCATATGCTAAACTGGCAAAATTTTTTCAGTACAACACTGTATTTTCAGGTTGTCAGGATCATTTGCTCTTAATTTTTATCAGTTGTCAAAGTTGAATAGCCTTAAGCATCTACAAGGGAAGGAGGTCATTTCAGATAGGAAATGTGACCTGCTTTCCTGTGTGAATACCATTTCAGTGATCTATTTTACTAACAATATCTGCTATTCTGCTAGCCTCTTACTGCCAGCACAGAGAAAGGTAGTAAACCTCAGACGAAAAAATCAATGCAAGGGAAGAAATAGTCCAAGAGTCATAGTTAAAGACCTGATATCCAGAAGCCCTTTTCCATCTTGCAGTCAGCTCTGATGGATATCTTAAGCAGTTGACCATTTCGATTTTAAAACGCCTAGTTTTTTTCCAGTCAAGCATTTATAAAAACCCTCTAGAGAAAAAAAATTGTGGACAGTTGTCTAATTATGGTATTCTCTGCTCTTCCCTTGTATCTTGGGGAAAAACTGTTGGTGTTGGTTATTCAAGTTATTACGAAGAAGTGTTAATAAGCCCAAGTATGCTTCAGATTAATCTTGTTGTAAATGTGTGATAGTAAGTATCTTTATCTTCACTCTGGTTTGATGGTCTTGACTTGAAAGTATCTTCTTCTGTTAACAAAGAATGGATTTCAGTTTATCAGACTGCGTTAGGAAATTGTCTTGTGGGAGATTTTCTATATTACGTTCTCTAAGGAGATTATATTACGTTTCTTAGGAAAAGCTTAGTGAAGTTGGAGTAAAGTATCTGAAGCCCTTGTATGCAAGCTGAAGAGCAGAGCTAGGTTTTCCTTTTTTGTTGGTAATTTAACTGTTTTCTAGGTGCATTGTATGAGCCGTTCTGCACTGTTTTCAAAATCTGATCCAATGCATAGCATTGCTCCAGACCACGTAGCTGTGTGCAAGTGTAGTATGCCTAATCACTTGCAGGAGGAATACAAAGAAAAAAATACAGCATTTTCTGCCATCCGTTTCTTCAATCCATTTTTCAAAAGGGATTTCCTGATATTAAGCTTTTATTGTTGGGAAAAAAAAAAATATTGTGTGGGGGAAAAAAAAAAAAAAGTTTTTTTTTTTAATTGGTTGGAAGAAAAATTTGCCTCCCTTCTGCTCCTCTGAACTAAGGTAAGCAATGTTACAATCTTAATCAAAGCTCTGTAAACAAAACTGGAAATTTGAGATCTATTAAAAGGAGAACAGAAGGTTGCATTTGAACAAAATATGTAACAACAAATGTTTACAGAAATAAGAGATGATAATATTGGTTAGAGACAAACAGAATTCTGTGTATCTGGAGACTTCCCACAGCCTTCCTGTGCTTAAACATATTTCTGGGGTTGGCTTATGTCCCTAGAAGCCAGTTTGTTGCCCTTTTTGTTTAAGAATGCATCAGTTCATCAGCTGCATTGCTCCTCCTGTGATACCTACAGCAGCTGGCACATTTGCTTAAGGAATAAGTCTTCTTGTGCATCAAGGTACCCTATGGATGGCCTCAAGGCTGAGAAGTTGAAAAAAGAATTATTTTCATTATTTCTTAGGAGAAAACAAGGTTTAACTTCTAAGCAGTAAGTTTTGTCCTTCCTGTGAGTAGGTGCAACTTGGCATCTCCTAAGACTTGAGGTGGAGAATTGCTTTAGTAAAAGGGGGAAAACTGAAAGCGATAGGGTCCCTAGAGTTTCTGCTCTCAGGACTAGACAAGAAACTAGACTTTGTTTTGGAAAGATAAGGGGTCAGGGTCTGGTGGACGTCGCTTATCTGGGGCAGTTTTTCTCCCTGGTTCCCGAGTAAACTGTGCCCCAGGGCTTGGTGCTCTTCTTGCTCTTTGGCTTCTACATGGAGCTTGACTGTTATCATAACAGTGTTCTGAACAACTAAATAAGGATAAAATATTTTAAATGGATGAATTTAGCATGAAGTGAGTCAACTGGCAGGAAAATTAATTTTTTATTTATTTATTAATTAAAAAAAATTTTCAGGGAGGTGGTGGAGTCACCATCCCTGGAAGTGTTTAAGAGGCGGTTAGATGTTGTGCTTAGGGACATGGTTTAGTGGTTTTTGACAGGGCTAGGAATAAGGTTGGACTTGATGATCTTGAAGGTCTCTTCCAGCCAAAACTATTCTATGATTCCATGACTCTCATCTGTGGTAGCAACCTGTGTGGTGCATTTGAGGGTAAACACACCCAACAAGTGCTGCTTTGTTGGCTTGGCGGTCCGAGCCACTGCAGTCTCTGCTTGAGAACGAACTGCTGTCGATGGTCCTCTGCAGAAGTTTGCAGTTGAAATACCATGCTAAATATACTCAAAGGACAGTGTAGGTTGCAGTATGTAGAAATTTCTCTGTTGTGCAGAGAAGGAAGGTTATGGGCTTTTGAAAAGCAGCTGAGGGCAGACGCTTACAAATGAAGTGCAGCCTGGTGGTTGATTAGACCAGTCTGAAGCACTTAACCTGTGCTGACTTACCTTTTATGATGTACAATATTCTTATTTTCTTGATTCATGTCACGTTCCACTAAGAGTGGGCCAGGGTCAGTGCAGGCAGCCTTCTTGGTAGGTAAGGAAATTGTGTGGTCTTTGTGGCCTCTGGTTTCTTGAGGACCAGAGAAATTGCACCCTGATGCAAAAGAGAGAGACACTTAATGAAAAAGAAGCAAAAACACACTTGAAAAGATGTAGTATGTGGAGTGATACTTGCTTTTATGCTCTTTTATTTATACTCTGTCCCTCCTGATGACTTTGGCTTTCTTCAAATGAAACGTTGATTGTTGTAATTGTAATGAGCTTGTAATCAATTGTTGCTGTTCCAAGTTTAAAAGGCTTTCTCTCATCTTTGGTGTGCTCCCTGAAAGGACTGGATCTAGGGACTCTGGATCATACTTCAGTCTTATCAAGGGACCTCTAACAACTCTTCTGTATTCAGATGGTGGTTTGTTTCTTGTTTTATTGCACAGGCTACTAGTGCCAACGTGTTTCTATTTCTAGAATACAGGAGAGTAAAATATAACATAATTTCAGGCAGCTTCATTTATGATTCGGACTATTGAACTACAGACAGGACCAAAGGAAGTACGGGACAGTAAACAGTGACAGTACCAGGAATGGAAGGATGAGATGTGTAGAAGCTGAATAAAAGTTGAATTTTGGGCAGCAAAGAAGGCAAGTTGGAAGGTTTAACAGCTGGGTTGATGTTCCCCAAACACTGAGTGCCAGTAAAAATAAGGACAATAAAAGACTGACATTTTTTACAGTAGTTTGTTCTGAAGCACTTAGTGTCTTTATTTTCACTTGCTTTCAGTCAGGCAGAGTCTAATTATGAAACTGCTGGACACACAGCAATTCGAGCGCCTCCAGAGACTCCTCCCAAGACACCCCAGTCCTCATTAGTGACCTCTGACAGCCCTCCTCCCTCCCTCTTAAGATGGGTTAGGTACTGGTCTCACTGTTCTCACTGTCCTTTTGTACTCTTACATCTCACTGAAGGTGAGAGAGACAGAGAAGTTTGAAAGTTTTGGATCTCAAGAAGAGACTTGGTTTGGTACAAAGCGTTCTGGCTGGGTCTTCTGGTAGTTTCTGCTTTTGATGAAGATAACTGAACTTCGTTAAGTGTGACAAATTGACAGGCTTCCTATGTCAAAATAGAGTGACCATGAGTTGGCAGAGAATTTCCGAGTTCATGCTTGAGTAAGAATGTGCTTATCTGGCACTGGGCTTGAACAAGGGGGAGGGATAAGCAACTTGCTTATCTGGCCAAAGTACAGGACAGACCCGGGGTGGGCGGCAGGGTGGCAGGTTGCAGTGGAACCAAATAAAGTCCAGTGTAACTGGCTGCTGGGGTGAAATGAAGACCTGACAGCCTAATGTTGCTTCAGTGAAGCCAGAAGAACCACTGCACCTCTGTGCCAGATGCTGGCCACACTCCCCTTTTAATCGACAGTGCAGCAAGTCTTGTTAGAAACTACTAACATGCAACACGTTACTCAGTCCCACCTCAGCAAGAGAATAAATCTGGTTCCCAGCCAACACCTCGTTGAGAGGAACTCAACCTCCCCCCCAACTTTGGCTGCTGGGTGGATTGACAGGTCTGACCCATTCTCCTTTCCCCATTTGAAGGGACGCCTCTTTCAGTAAGAAACTGTGCCTCCACTATTTCTCAGAGGGTACCTGGGTGCATTGTTATTATGGAGTAATTAGTTATTGGCTAGCCTTAGCATATTGAGCACTGCCACAGCAAGTGTATTTGTCAGTGGCAATTTTGAATCTGTTATGTCTGTCACCATGTGGCTCTGACTTTGAGAAACCATCTCCTTGAAATTCCTCGTCAGGCATACATCAAACCCATACACTTAATGCGACACTAAGCAAGGGAAGTCACTCTGGGCCAGATGCATATGAGTGTGACCATGACATTTATAGAAAACCCAGGCTTCTCCAGGAGGAAAGGCACTTAGAGCAGGAGGTTGTGGCGGAGCAAGGACCTCAGAAAAGGGAGTGTAGGAGCAAGGGCTGGCGGTAAAGCAGTACAAGCTGAAACAGCACTTGCAGGATTGCATTCCCCTGCAGGGGTTGAAGTCATATGTGCACAGGAAGGCCAGAGAGGATGACAGAAGCATCATTAGCTCAGGTGAAATCCCCTTCCAAGTGAAAGATAAAAATCACAACAGAAGGGTTTCATTTAAATGGGATGCTTAGATGGGTATATCGAAAAGCAAATATATATCTTTAAACAAAGTGCTATGCAGGAAGATGGGTAAAACTTGGAATTTGTGGTGTTCCCCTCTGTTAGGCAAATAGGTGGTCAGTCGAGCTCTTTCAACGGAAAAGTATTGTTGCATTGTTAGAAATTTGAATATGAGTTACTTATACCTACAGATACATCACAAAAAAAAAAGGGGGGGGAAGGACAAGGGGCAGAGGTGGTCTCCATGATTTGTCATCTGAGGGCTTCCATAGCTTAATACAACTTTGTACACAGTGACCTTGTGAGATGTTGGTTGCAGCTATGACACTGTGCAGCAATAGCCTGAAGTCACTGTCCTAGATGAATAGTAGACAGTATCTTCACAAAAATCCAAGATGACAGGAAGTTGGTCTTTTTGCCCAGGGAACTCTTACAGCAACAGCAATCATTTTAAAAAATAAAATAAAATTGAGAAACTGGACCTTACCATCCTCAGTGTCTTCCTTCCACTTACAGGTTCAAACACTGGCAGAGATGACCTCAAATGGGAGTGAATATTGTTAGTTTTCAGACTCACTGCTAGGTAACAAAAAGGTAGTTTTGCCATTTTTTTGAATCAGTGAACCTAAGTGCTCAGTACTGTCAGCTCCTTCATAACAGCAGAACATCAAGCTGTGGCCAAATTCACAATTTCACAAACAGTTCCTTTCTTTTATTATATGCCATTTTTACGTTTGAACACACCAGTTACTTTTCCATAAGCAATACTCTCACACCTCAGGTATGTCAAGCATAAGACAAAAGAAAATTGTTGATCTGACTCGCCTAGGTTATTTTGCCTTGGCTAACTCGGGTAACAGTTGGGCTTAAAGAAACTGCTGCTTAATTACTTTTTTCCAGTGGGCTGAGTTGATATTGATCATGGGATCACAGAATGGTAGGGGTTGGAAGGGACCTCTGAAGATGAGTCCAACCCCCCTGCCAGGGCAGGAACACCCAGGGCAGGCCACACAGGAACAGATCCAAGTGGGTTTTGAAAGTCTCCAGAGAAGGAGACTCCACAGCCTCTCTGGGCAGCCTGTTCCAGGGCTCTGTCACTCTCCCAGTGAAGAAGTTTTTCCTCATGTTGATGTGAGAGTTCCTGTGTTCCAGTTTGTGACCATTGCCCCTCATCCTATCACAGGGCACCACTAAAAGGAGACTGACCCCTTCTACTTAACATCCATACTTCAGATATTTATAAACATTAATAAGATTCCCTCTTGGTCTTCTCCAGGATCAACAGTCCCAGGTCTTTCAGCCTTTCCTCATAAAAGAGATGTCCAGTCCCTTAATCATCCTCTTATCTCTCTGATGGACTCTCTCTAGTACTTTCCTGTCTTTCTTGAACTGGAGAGACCAGAAGTGGACATGATGCTCCAGATGTGGTGTCACTAGGGCAGAGCAGAAGGGGAGGAGAACCTCCAGCATGACTGTAGTTTGCTGGTATCTATTCAAAACTAAGTCACTTTTGTAACCGTGGAAGTGTAAATACTACTGATTGTTCTGTTCTGCCTTATCAGGTAGGACATAAGGAATGAGTGGGGAAAAGGGTTTTTCCTCAGTGCTGCTGAGTAGCAGTTTTACTACATGCATCTATCCCTGGCAGAACAATTCCCTCTTGAGAAGTTACTTGGGAGCTGAGAGAAAGTGGTCAAGAAAAAGCAAGCTGGCTAAAGGATAGTGCAGGGCAATGAGTAGTGCATCCCGTATCAATCAGCTTGACAGATGCTATGATACCTAGGAAGCAGGTGTAGAGGGAAGTTGCCTTGCTTTTTTTAAATTAAGAAATAAAAACAAATAATTTCTCATCCTTCAGCTGTAGGTGAGAGTACAATACACAGCAGTGTAAAACTACTGCTGAATATGCATTTCTCCACAACTGCTTGTGGCCCTTGCACCTCAGTTGTACCTCAGAGTTATGCATTTCTTTAATAAACAGAAAATATGTATGTATTTATAAAAAAAAAAAAATGCACGTACTCACAGTTCTTTTTAGTTGTTTGGGGTTTTCTTTATGGCTCATAAGTGCCTTCTGACACGTTGAGCACTACCAAGAAGTAGACTGATGTGGCCATTGTCTGGCAGGATTAATTGCTTTTGCCATCACGGTAACGTGTTTGTGGTACAAAGCTGTAGCCAAGTTAGTTCTGTCTACCAAAACTTCCCCTGGGTTGTGATTAAACTGTTTGAGGCTAGATTTTTGCAGAATATGATTTGAAGGCAGCACTGCACGTGGAGCTTAAACCAAACCTTTTGTCGTGCAAAAAATTGTAATGATCACGAAGGGCTTTTACATTACTTATTTTTTGAAGTGATGGTAGGTGTGCCATAGGTCTTTATCCTTCTGTGAAAAGCAGCTTTTTCCTGGCTTTGTGTGCTTTTGGGTTTGCTTTCCCCTCGGCAGCTGGTCCTGCAGTAGCTAAAGCTTTGGATTGCTCGGATGGAGGGTACCACAGGTGGTGGGAGCAGAAGGTGTGCAGTCCTGTGGGAGCCCTTTGATAGTCAGCCAACGGTATTTCTGGGAATCACTGCTTTTTTTTAAATATTCTGCAGTACAGTGGTTATCTAGAGTGAAATCTAATCAGAAATACGTTGTTGGATGTGTTGATTTTCCCTTTTGTCTATGTTTGATCTTGTATACTTCGAGTTTTTTGGTCCTAAGAGTGTTTGTAGAGTCTTTTTCATGTGGCACAAAGAGTTGCAGGAGTATGTAATTCAGTGTGGAACTCTTTTTTTTTTTCCATCTATACCCTGCATAGTAACCTGGTATCTAAGACTCACACATAATGATTCAAAGCAAATCAAAATACACTACATGTTGAGTTGGGTCTTTTTCTTTTTATTAGATGATAGAGCAGAATCTTGCTAGAAGCTTGGCTGAAAACCAGCATTATTTTAGTGTCTTCCCAGCATGAGTCTAGTCAATAAGAAAATCTGTGTATCCAGCTTATAGTGGGTTTTTGTTTGTTTTTTTTTTTTAACATGGTAACCGAGTAAAACAACCCCCTCCTATTTACCCTTTCTATTCCATAACAGAAAATGCTGGGTTCTGTAATTTCTCTTCAGTGCCCTTTTTTTTCCCCTTTTCCAATAAACTATGAGTGTGGCTGCATTAAGCTGAGGCAAACAAAGCAAAATACTTTAAATATATTGAAATTCTTCTTGAACTGATAGCTGTGGGGTCTTGGAGTATCTGTGGTAGAGCCTCTGTTTGAAGTGCTGCATTTTTGTGTAGAAGAGGAACTTGCATCAGGGGAGCTCTGAGAGCTATTCATCCTCAGATAAACATCCCTGAACCCTTTCTTATAGTAGAACAACATACATTGTATTTGCTTTTTTTTGTAAGTCCAGTGGTGTAGATGCAGTCAGGAGTTAAGAAAAGTAAATGCTGGTCTTGAGAAAATAGAACTATGTAGAGATTGGCCTCCTAGGTTACTAAAATATTAAACTGTGTTAGTTTTTATAGTTGTGGGGTTTTTTTTCCTGATGAACACCAGAATGTTGCAACACTCCGTATCTGTCTTTAATCAGCTGGGTATGAGCATGTGTATTCTTGAGAGTGTAAGGGTTTTTAAATTTCCTTTTGTGTCCTTAGGTAATGAGAATACTACTGGATTCTACTTCATTATTCCCTTTTCGTGTATCACTGATTTTTTGTGTAGATAAGTAAGTTGCTTTTATAGATGTTGCTTTGAATTAGCATATCAGTATGAGAATGTTGCACGTTAGAAATGAAGCAGATTTGCTTTTCTAACATCAGTTTGTGCTTCAGACATTATATCATAGGGAGTTTCAGGGAGTTGACAGTCTTGAATTGGGTGACTGAGGAAAAGCAGATGATGCAACTTTTACATTTGTGGTTTATTGTCAGCTACAACCCCAACCCTTCTACCAACTGACCAATCTTTTGGCCCTGTGAAGACCTCTCCTGGTTTTTCCTTTTACTTCCTATAATTTAGAAACACTTTTCTAAAGGGATGCAGTTACTTCCTCTGTACCTTTAATTTTATTCCTCTCTTGCAAAAACAAAGAACCTGATTTGCAAAAAAATCACACAAAATACCTCCTTTTCTTTTTTTTTTTTTATCAAGTCAGGGATTGACTGTATTTCTATCATCTGTTTCCGAAACACCCATTGCAGTGACTCATGTGTAATCCCCTAAGGAGTGAAAAGACCATTTGAAAAATAAAGAAGCCTGAACTGAACTGCAGCTAGAAAAGCTGGCAGGAAATCCTAGATCTAGCCCAATATTAAAAAACAATGATCTGTGGAAAGAACAATTTTCTGCATTACTATATGTAAACAGCTTACCATGTGTCCTTTATAAAGATGTAATGAGATTTTGTTGCTGTTTGTCTTCAGATGTCAGAGAATTCACAGATATTTTGCTTCTTTCCCCTCATTTTTGGACAACCGACAAGTTCAGTGTTCAGATGTATGTTGTGCTCATTTCTTCTGTTGTCATTGATTTGTCTCTGCTGAAGTTTTTTGAGTCATTTTAAGACTGTCCTGGTTTTCCACTGTGAAATGTTGTTGTGGTTTTGTTTGTTTGGGTTTTGATGGTTTTGTTGGTGGTGGTTTTTTTCCTACCTCCTTGCAAAATGTGCCTTCCAGTCTGACTGTCATATGAATCTTTTAGAAGTGTGATACCTCATTTTTAGCTAAGCCAAACTTTTAATCACTAAGGCACACTAATTAAAAAATATTTCAGGTTCTTTGATAAGTCATTAAATCATTTAAAAAAAAAAAAAAATAGGAGGGGAGGTATCATGACTCATAAAAGGAGAAGAAGCTCTAGAAGTTCCTAACTAAGGCATTGTGGCTTATGTGATGACCAGAACAGTTTGTTGATTGTGGTTTGACTTTGATTTTTTTTTTCCAGACAGTATTTTGAAAACCTTTGTCTCTGTTATCTCTGGAGAAACAAATAATTACCAGGAGCTGCGGTCTGCACCACACACTTCAACACTGCTAGCTGCCTTTTTTGGGGGGTAAAAATGCCCATAAAGTGCTGAGACAGAGTTCATTTTCCTCCTAGCATCGTATATGATGCTGTGTTTCAGATTTGTGACCGGGGTGGAGTAGTGCTGAGCTGCCTGCAGGGGTTAACCCACAACAAATACCTTCCTTCATATTTCTCCTAGGTACATAAAGATTGGAGGAGATAGGTGAATGATTGTGTCCGTGTGTTTGTGTATAGTTTTCTCTTTTCACGTAATATTTTGCCATTTTCCCTGCAGAAATACATTCTGAATGCATTTAGTGTCTGGAGCAGAAGAACAAATAAATGCATTCTAATGCAAATTATGCGTAGCAGTTATAATGAGGCTAAATGTAATGCAAGCTAAGTCATAGGTCTGATGACAGCAAAATAAACAAATTACTTTGACAAGTGTTATGTTTCACTTGGAAAACTGGCTAAATGGAAGCTCTTAACTGTTTTATAGGTGGCCGAAGTTGAATAAAAGGACATTTAATATCATACAGACCAGGGACGTAAGAAATTTGTGCCTCATTGAGGCTGGTGATCCAGGGTGTTATCTGGGAGTGCAGCGTGTAAACCTGGCTGCTTTCTCTGCTCCCTTCCCTTTGAACTCTTCCTGGATCCACAGCCGTTGGATATTTTAGAAGGTACCTCCCTGTTCATCCCTCTTGCAGTCCACTTACAGACCTGTTATCTGTCACATTTTCTAGCCCCTTGTTCAACTGTTTGTACCGTCTCTCTCCACAGCCTCCTGTGCAGCATATTCCAGGAGGTAACTCTGCAAAGAACATTTTTTTGTTTCTCTCCTATCAGTTTTGTCAAGGCAGCCTTCTATGTCTTTGCAAAACGTGCCTTTTCACACGCCCTTACCCTTTCCTTTCTCACGCTGGCTTTTGGGTTCCTCAGAAAACAGTACTGAAAGAATAAAATCATGTAACACTTCTGCATTTTATATGTCTTCCCTATTTAAACTAGAACAAGCAGAGGGGTCAGAAAGTTTCCTAAATAAATTTTATTATTTTAAGTGGCAGCCAGTCCGACTCCCATCGTTGCCATGTTAACCTAGACCTATTTTATATTGGATTTTTCTGAAGTTCTGAAGTTTTTGTTGTGCAGAACGATCTGTTAGGAAAACACTGTAATGTACTGTGTGGTTTTGTTAAGCCTGAGTATTAGTCAGCGTTGTGCCCTCGCTGTGGTGAAGGCAAACTACATAATGGGTTACTCTAGGAAGAGCTTAGCCCACCAAGCAAAGGGATGTGGTTTGTTTTCTGGCGCATCATGAAGAAGCCTGCAGCTGGAGCAAATGGAAATAAAAATGTTCTGAGGAGTGTGCACTGAAAGGACAGGAGGCAATTATCACGTGATGCAACATGAGAAACTTCTACGGAGTTATGAGTTATGCCTTCACTGTGAGACTGGTCAAGCAACTAGAACAGGTTGTCTGGAGAAACTGGTGTTTTTGGACAAGCCACTGAGAAACCCAATCCAACTGTGAAGCTATGCCTGCTTCCAGCAGGTTTGAATAGGTGACATCCTTCTGATCTCATTTTTTTTTTTTTATTCTGCATTTGTGAATATAGTGAGACATTGCTAAAATGCGTGTGTTGTTCTCTGCAGATTTTGGTGTGATCTACCATCTGTGCTGTTTATCAATAGATCCTTTTAGCAGGAAATAGGACTGTCCAGCAATGTTTCCCTGTTGTCCTTTTGGACAGTAGCGTTGGAAAAAAGCAGTGACTGTATGTTTTGGGGAGCGTTCATGAGTAGGGCTCTTGTATTCTGGAAAGTTCACACTCAGACACTTACACAGCCTGTCTGTTCAGTTTCTTCCAAAATCACCCACCCTTGTTCTAACCTCACCAGTCTTGCTGATCACTGAAAATAATGAGCCATTTTCAAAACCCCAGCCTTTCTTCTCAGTGATAACTTCAGATCTCTTGCTGAGGAGGCAGGGAGGAGTGCTGTAAAATGAGCAGGTTGTTTTAAAGAAGGATGCAGGAGTGCCAGTGCTTGTGGCAGCTCTTGGCAGCCCCAACATTGCTTCCCCAGGTGGGTCTGTATGGCCGTGCAGCAGATCAGATCAGATCAGGACTGCATCTCATTTTTGCCTACTGTCCCCCTACCTTCAGCTTACCTCTTGGCTCTAAATAAACAGCACTGCTGTTGCAGCAGAGGGAATAGTGCTTGGTGGGAGCAAGTCGGGGGGGGGGGGGGGGGGGGGGGGGGGGGTGGGGAGGGATTAGATGTGGCTTGAGGCTGCTGCAGATGTGCGTGCCAGATTACACAGGCACAGCACTTTTTATCCAGTGTAGGAGCACGTTGAGGCTGTATTTAGCAACTGCTAAGACCCTGCAGAGGTCTAAGCAGCTGGTATGCACAGCCTGAGAAACACCCTGTGTCCAAGAGTGGCCCCAAGGACACCGTGCTCCACGTCGCAGCATCTGCCTCCATACCACCCCCTCCTCCATAAAAGGCTCTGTCAGTGCTCCCTGCGTATCGATTTGGTGTGCAGCCCGGACTGTGTTCAAGTTAACGTGTTCTGTGGGGGTCTTTGGGAATGCTTTGGGCATTAGGCCATTCCAGGACCTGCTCACCAAGGTAAGTGCGGGCAAGGGCTGGTGATGCTGTCCAGCTGTTAGTTGCTTCAGTAAAACGTGTTCACTGAGCTCCTTAACAAAGACTTCTCCCTTCTTGCTGAACGTATATTTAGTGCCAACTCTCAAATGCATTAGGGTACTGGGTTTAAATAAATATAGGGTTATCAATTTTTATGATCTCCTGCTGTTTCTTTGTGTGTGTATATATAGGATGACAAAGAAGCCAACAGACTCATGCCAAACAAAGGAGACCATGGACTAGGAAATGAGAAGTTCAAACCTGTGGTACCTTGGCCTCACGTTGAAGGTGTGGAAGTGGACTTGGAATCCATTCGAAGGAAAAATAAGGCCAAAAATGAACTAAATCATCATGGTGGTGGTGAAAACAAACAGCAAAACGTCATCCAGAGGCAGTATCTCACATTTAAGCCTCAGACATTTGTATACCGAGATCCTGTTTTACGACCTGGAGTCCTTGGTAATTTTGAACCCAAAGAGCCTGAGCCTCATGGAGTTGTTGGTGGCCCTGGAGAGGAAGCGAAGCCATATGTTTTAGGACCAGATTACAAAGAATCCATTCAAGCCAGCATTAAAGAGTTCGGGTTTAATATGGTGGCAAGCGATATGATCTCACTAGATCGGAGCGTTAATGACTTGCGTCAAGAAGAGTAAGCAAACGTTTTGTTTTCTTTTAGTTCTGTTTTTATGGGATTTGGTTATTTTCTTTCCATAGATCTTAATTAACGCTTAGAATAATATTATTAATCAGGCCAAAGACTTAAGGCTTCTTGTCCTGACAGGGAAGAATGCTGTACCCTACCAAAATGTTTCCATATATTACTCTTAATGCTGTTGCAATGATTCCTTTCATGAATACTTAATCTATATTGATTTATCTCTGAAGTCATCTGTTTTAGAGTCTAATTGTATGTGTTTTCATATTCCAGGTCCAGCCACAGTCTTCATTGCCATATCTTCTTTTCTTAATCCATAACTTCCTAAGACTTTTTTTTTTTTATAGAAAGTATGATTTTCTTTATTATTTCCTGCAGAAATTCCTATATTGTTTAGTTTATTCAGGTTTGGTTTCACCCCAGTGCTTTAAAAATTAAAACTAAATAAATAGAACAGAAATAAGGAAATACTGTTCCCTTTTAAGTAATTCTGCTTTATTACCTGCATTAACAGAAATACAGATCTGCCATAGTGGTATTTGGGGTTTGGAGCTAACGGAAGAGTAGTCTTCTAACAGTTTCTTACCATATCTGTCATAAAGTATCACAGAATGGTAGGGGTTGGAAGGGACCTCTAAAGATCATCTAGTCCAACACTCTCCAGAGCAGGATCACCTAGAGTAGATCAGGAACAAGTCCAGGCAGCTTTTGAAAGTCTCCAGGGACAGAGCAGGCACCCTGTTCCAGTGCTCTGTTACCCTCACAGTAAAGAGGGTAACCTCATGGTGAGGTTCAACCTCCCGTTTTCCAGTTTATGGTTTTGGGGTTTGGTTTTGTGTTTTGGGATTTTTTGCATGTGGATGGGAGGGTATATGAATCCAGGTGTGAAATAAGGTCCTTGCCTGTTCACACTTCCCACTCACCCCTAGCAATGGAGCTATGCCAATTGCCAGATGGGGTTCCAACCGCTGGTTGTTTCCAGCTGTGGTATCTTATTTGTTTGGTTGGTCACTGGCCTGTGTCCTTTTATAGTGGGTGTTTTTCCATGCTGAGAGTCAGGAGAAGACAGCCCAGCTGTGAGCCTGCCTCATTCCTGTGCACGTACAGCTTTGTGAATTTACTACCTGGTGTGCACTTACTGAAAGGGAATGAAGTGCAGAGTACAGCGTCTCTTGCTTCATGCTGTGTTCATCTGGTGACTTTACTAAAGGTTTCCACTTGCTGGCAGACTGTGCCTGTCGGCTGACAGTGGTGAGGAAGCATTGACTGTCCTGGGAGTCAATCCTGTCAGTCAGCAGTCGGACCTCTGTGCTGAAGAGATTTTTCTGAAGGGGAAGAAATGGTCTGGGTAACGTGCGACATCGGCGTTCTCTTTAGGAGGTTATTCCCTAGACACTGCTGCTTCTGCTGAGGCATTTGCACCCACCGGGGCCTCTTTTGTGGGAGTCAACAGGGCTAAGAAAACTCACAGCCAAAAAAAAACGTGCCTGTCGGGTGTTGTAATTAACCGAGCAGAGGGAAGCTGATGCCAGGAGTTGATGTTAGCAAAGCTCACTTTGGCCCTGCCTTCCCCGGAGGGAGCGGGGGAAGAAGGTGGCAGCGCTCCTCTCCGTGCTCTCCTCTCCCCAGGGGCAGCAGGCAGACCACATGCAGGTGGGACAGATGCATTTTAGAAATGATTTCCTATCTGTAAGACTTCCATGGGGATCAAAGCTCAAATCAAAGTGAAGTTTTACTGTTTAATAAGCAAACCAACAAAACAGCGTGGAAAAAAAAGCGTGAACAAAGGGAGATTTCAGACAATTTTGTATCAAATATGTGATGTATTTGAGGGCTAGGGATGCTTGCAATTGCCCTAAGTAGGTTAAAGGTTTATAGCTTCTGTGTGTCTCCTGGGAACAGCAGAAGAGAGGGGAAGTAGTTTAAGATTGCTATATGCTTTCAGGTATTAACATACTCCCTTTCCTTCTCATCCCCTGATACCAGCAAGAAATGCAGCAGAAGGTAGCAAATTGCCTGTTGAATGCACCATTTATTTTCCTCCCACTTAGCTGTTTGAAAAGTCCAAAGCCATTTTGGCTGGTAAAGCTGGTCAACATTCAGTTTAATCCTACTGACGAGCAGTATAATCATAATTTTTGGCTAATGGTATCTTGGCATTGCTAATTGAGGAGGATCTTTCTTTCAAAGACCCAGATTACTCATTCACAGACATTCAAATCCAGGTAGACCTCACCCCAGCCTCTTCTTCCTATTAAGCCTGGAGATTTTTAAGAGTCACCCTAAGCAGTCAGGTCTGTTCAGTGAAGTATGCCAAATGCTTTCCAAGGCAGTGCTAGTGGGAGTGAAACTGTGCTGCAAGATGTGTCTCTCTCAGCCTAAAAGCCATGTAGCCTTAGGCTTTGTCCCTGCTGAAGAGGGGGAAAAAATGCCAGTAAAGAGGGATTCAATCATGCTATGCTTAAATTTGACTTTGGAGTCAGACACGTTGCCAAGATGATTTGCCAGCTGCCTTTCTTGATTCAGTAGGAACTTTGCTGGTGATTCTAGGCTGACGCTGGTGGTTCTAGGCAATCTCAGCTACAGTAAAAAGCCTTAACTCTTGCTGCACCCTGTAAAGAGGAATAACGTTGGATGGTGTGTGGAAGTTGTTCATCAGGTACATCAGAATATTTGCATTTTGCCAGTACCGTGTACTCTTGACTTGGAGATTTTAACATCTGTTCCAAGGTGGAAGCAAAGCACTTTTGTTGGCATACATCAAGTCATAGATGTAGTTAAAATTAAGAATATATGGGGATATGTAAAAGTCAGTGTACAAAATTTAAAAGATGGCATCATCTCACTGCAGCTTTTCAGCACTCTGCAGGAGGGCCAGGGGAGTCACAGACTGGGTTTAGATGGAGCAATGCCTGTTTTCCACCTTATTTCTAGTAGTAGAGGACTAGAGCAGTCTTATCAGGCCCTGTCCAAAAGCCTCTGTAAGGCTGCTGGAAGAAAACTTTTTCTTAAAACTTGGTGATTTTTACCATTTTTGGATCTTCTTTTATTATCCTTCTATGTGGCAGCTGTTTAAGGGCAGTCATTTATAATGAATTTTACACATCCCTGCCTCCTAGCAGACCTGAGATAAAACTGTTAGCTTTAGGAAAGAAGGGCATTAATTTGATTGCTCCCTGGATATTTTTTGTTTGTGTTTGGGATGGTTTTTTGTGGTTTGTTTTTGTGTGTTTGTGTGGTTTTGTTTGTTTTGTTTTGTTTGGTTTTGGTTGTTTTTTTATGAACACTTTCTGAGTCTGCACAGTGGTAAAGTAAAAATAGAGTAATAAAGGTTCTGGATGGTCTTTAATTCAAGATAAACATACAACATGAGGGATATAAAAAATGGACCTAGGTTTGAGGATGAACAATGTCAGGTAAAATGGTGTGTCCTCTCAGAAAAAAAATTGTAAGTGAAGAATTACTGCTAGGGAGAACAAGAACTGAGTTGGTTTTCCAACATAACAAGCCACTTGTGCAGAGTATTTTAAAATAAAATGAAGTTTTAAAAATACAGCTATACTGGGTCTGACCAGAGATAATTTTTCATGATCGTTTTGTCTCTAGCTCTGGCCAACAAGATATGCTTGGGAGAAGACACAGAAGAATGGACTAAGTTTCATTCCTGGCAACCAGTGGGCTGGAATACTTGAGCCAAAAATTGAAACAGGATTATCATGCTTCCTAGACCTTTTTCTGTGCACAGACTTGCCTTTTAAATGCATTTATACTCTTGGAATTAATGACAGCCTGAGTCAGTGACTTTTTCCAGGCTGAAGAACATGGTGCTTAACCTCTCCTCCTGCACACCTATGTTACTCTACTGCCCCATGATCTGGGAGTATCTGAGATATCTACATCAAGCTACTATCAGTGTTTCATATTCCTTTATTATTCTTATCATTCTATCTGCCCTTTCATTAACTCTGAGCTAAAATTCTCAAAGAGTTACCCACATTTGACTCCAAGATTTCTTTTTTTTTGAGTGGTAATGCCAAGTTTAGGGTCTGTCGCTGAGTATATGTGCTAAGAATGGTCTGACACTCCGTAAACATTAATTTGCACTTGCACTGAGCTCTCCTGTCAGCTCATTTCCTCAATAGTGTCCTTGAATTATTCTGCAGCTGTTTATAGTCATTTTAATTGCAACTACCAAGGCCTTTTTTTTTCAGTTATTGTTCAGTAATGACCTGGAAGAGGAGGGGGACAGCTTGCCTCCCAGCACAGGCACTCAAGCTACTACAGCTACAGACTTGCTTAAAAAAGTTGGAATGAATAGACAGTTTTTACACTTTAGCAGTTATTACTCTAAGAGATCTTCCATCTTACCCTACCATACTTTGATGAAGAACTTTGTAAAGAAAGCAAAGAACCTCATCAAAGGCTTTGGAAATTCTGTTATTCTATTAATAGGCTCACCCACGTCCACATAGTTCTTGATTTCTTCAAAAGATTTTATGTTTCTGCAGCATGGCTTTCTTCCACAAAAGCTGTGTCTATGGTTTACTACTTTTGTTACTTATTACTAGCTTCTTTCCAAACAAAAGTCAGACTCAGTGGTCTGCAATTCTTTAGTTCCCCGGGGCCCTTTTATAAAAATTGGTGTCATGTTTTCCCCCTTCTGTTTGTTTGATAACAAGGCTGGTGTCAGCAGCAGCTATACACCACAGCAGTTTGGCAGCTTACGTTGCATTCTTTTGGAAAGACTGGGTTTATAAAAAAACCATTTGAAAAGCAATTAGGTTATTCACGGCAGAAAAGTCCATTAGAAGGTATTGTGCAAGTACCTATTATCTCTGTTACAAAGTTCCTGAGGTTTCGATAGCTGAAGATAGGAGCATTTAATGGCAAGTATCACTGTGTGCTTGCCCTGTTTTTGTTCTCTTCCCTGGGTTTCTGGCAGTGGTCAGTGCTAAGAGTTCAACGGAAATACTTAATTTAGCTTTCCTGCTTCTGAAGTGGTCTCTTTTCATTTTGATCATCCATCAGCCCAACAGACTTTCTGGCAGGCATCCTACTTGTTTGAAAAAAAAATACTTCAATAGCAGCTTTTATACTTCAGTAAGCTATTTCACAAACCTTTTTTTTTTAGAATCTGATTATTTACGTTCAGTTTGCCTGCGTTAGTGCTCATTTCTGTTTTCCTTGTTTGAATGCCACCGTGTGCATTTAAAGAACATCTTACTGCTGACAGCATCTGTTTTTTGCTTTCCCTAGTTCCCATCTAGGCATTTTTTTTTTTTTTTTTTTTTAATGATTAATGATAAACACTCTCAGCTTCTAATATGGTGTGTTTGCAAAAGCTCCATGCTACCTGAAAGCATGGAAGGCACCTGATCTAGTGGCAGGTGCCCCTGTCCATGGCAGAGACATTGGAACTAGATTATCTTTAATGTCCCTTCCAGCCCAAACCATTCTATGATTTTACCCTTGGTTTATCTTTTCAATAAGATAACTCACTTCTTTATAGTTCCCCTTTTCAAAAGGAGGTGCTACGAGAATGCCTTTCTTTTGGCATTTGAAATTTGGTGTGTTATGGCTACCATTAGAATGTGGCTCCCACACAGGTATGTCTTTATAGTGAAAACACTAACTAGCAATGCCTGAAACAGCAGTCTCTAAAGCACAGTTTATATGGCAGTGTCTCATGAGGTGGTAAAAGGCTCCCACTTGTGTCCTCTGTCCTCTCAGGTGCTCTGATTCCCCCATACACATCACAGATGCTGTCTGAGACTTGCTTGGGCAACCTGGTACTTCTGCGTAGCTATATCAATGGTTTCTCCATGTCCTCATGCTAGAAGATCCCTGACCCATTTAAGCTCTAGTAATCTGGGTCCTTTTAGAGAACGCAGTCCTTCCTGGATAATCAAGTCCAGAAATTTCACCAGGTACTAGTGAATTCAAAACACACTGCTCTGCAACATTTTCTCATCTAGGCACTGAAGCGCTGTGAAGCTCTGCTTTTTTTTTCCCCATTGCCTGGAAATTTGAAAAATCCAGCTATTTTCTCCCTGCTTCCATCTGAAATAATAAAGAAATAAATTGCCTGTGTACTCTGTCCCATGACTGAGGGTATGAAATGCTGAATGAGTCTGTGCTCTGCTTCTTCCAGTCTGTTTTATTAGTTTCTATGATGCAGCTAAAGATGATAGGCATGGCACAGCAGGCACAGTGCTGGCCAAAGGAGCTGTGGCATTTGGAGCTGTGGGTAAAAGCCTAACTGAAGAGACCTACTGCAAAACCAGTCCTCCAGTTCAATACGTTTAAAATAGAGACTTAAGTGATGTGGTTATCACTCTTGGAAGTCCAGTTGCATGAAGTCTGTTGTTGTCATGTAAAATCAATGAAGAAGGTCCTTTCTTATATTCTCATGGAAGACATTAGTTCTACTGCATGACTATCTAAGCAGACTTGTATAATAATCTCAATATGCTTAAAAAACACTGATACAAATCCCCGTGTTAAATGTTGGCATTGTGTCTTGGCCTCCTGACAAGGCAGAGTCAAGCTACATTTTGCTTTTTAGGTCATTGTCTGAAGCAGATCCTTGCAGGACATAGCCTTGTGCTTTTTATTCCCAGTGGCCGTTGTTAATAGCTGGTTTGTTGGGGTATAAGGTATTCATTTGGAGTTGGAAGGTTTTTCACAGTCAGGATAATGGATGTGCCCTTGGTAAAACCACCTTGGATATTTCCACTCACCTTCTCCTTTGTGCACTTGGAAATGGCTGCCAGCAGCATGTGCTCTGTCATCTTTCCATGGGCTGAGGTTAGACTGGCTGGCTGTAGTTCCCTGGATCCTTCTTCTTGAAGGTGGGCATGGCATTTGTCTTCGCCAGTCCTCAGGAACTGCTGTCAAGCACCAGGACCTTCTAGAAAGAGTAGAGCATAACCTCAGAATGCCATCACAAGCTCCCTCGGTGCCCTCCGGTGCAGCCCATGAAGTCCAACGTGCTTTTGCTGTGTTCATCCCAGTTGCTGTCATGTGCCCAGTGAAGCGGTCCCTGGCGCGCCCTTTCTCTGCGGTGGATATTCCTTCACTTCTGCAGACATTGCCACTAGACCTAGAGATTTGGGAGTTATGACAGCAAACCTTGGAAGTAAAGGCTGAGGGAAATCAGGTCTGGAGCATCTCAGTCTTTTCTCTGTCCTTTGGCACTAAGTTGCATCTCATTCAGCAGTAAACTCATGTTTTCTTTAGTCTTCCTTTTGCCTGCAAGCCCTTCTTGTTGCCCTTCTCATCTCACAGATTTCAACTCCAACAACACTTTGTCTTTTATTCTCTCTGCATGTGCTCAAGCAAAAATTTGGTACTCCAAAGTAGCCAATCCATGCATCTACCTTCCCTACTCTTCCTTTTTCCATTGGAGCTCCACCAGGGCTCCTTGGTGCAGCCGGGTGGGCAGAGTTGTAACGTTTGAAATCATTAACTTCTCATGTCAGATGTTAGCAAACATTTCAATAATGGTTTCTCTATGAAAGAGTCAAAAAGGGAGAGAAAACTGCCTGGTGGACAAAGCCACTGATGACTTCCAGTGTGGAGCTCTGGCAGGAGGCTCTCTGGTGTATGGCTTTTTTCAAGAGCTGCACCTGGTTATACAAGACCAAAGCAGTGTGAGTTGTTCCAAAGGATCTGTATTCAGTGTTTCTAAAACGTACACATATACAATGCATTAGCTGCAGTAGTCTCTTTGTAGTTTGGGGGTTTTTGATCTCAAAACCACTAAGTAATGCAGGTTTTCTTTGACAAAGTTCACTTTCACAGTAGAAGACTCCAACCCACACCTGCCGTTTCTGTTGGTGTATTTTGCTGAGCTTGGGTCGTGCTTATTGCACTTTGGGATGAAATTTATGTCAAGAAGCATTCTCTTAAAAGTATATTTTAAGTGATGCTCTGTGAAACTCCCTATCTGTCCAATTAACTAACTTACATCATCCTTGGAAGTTTTTACAACCAGGCTGGATGGGGCTGTGAGCAACCTGCTCTAGTGGGAGATGTCCCTGCCCATGGCAGGGGGGTTGGAACTAGGTGATCTTTAAGGTCCCTTCCAATACTGACAATTCTATGATTATATAGAGCCCTTAAGCCAGGGTTGTTCATACTGTTGGTAAGATTTCATGCCAGGGTAATTAATGGTGTTGGCTGTAAGAAAGGATCAGTGTTCAACATGCTTTGCTCAGGCTTGATATGCTGTTATTATTTTGAAGACTTGCTTAAAAATTATTCTTACTGACCCAGAGGGTTTTTGTCTTATGACAATTTAAGCTAGATTTTTGGGGTTTGTGGGGTTTTTTTTGAGTGCTGATTTTGACAAATGTTGCAGGAATTTTATCCTGAGTAGTTTGACTGGGAGAGGAAGCATCATGACTCTTAGTGAGTGTTTATGGCATGAGACAAATTAATCTTACTGGATTGTATTTTTTATTTATAACTGCTGTCTGCTCACCAGCATGAGCCAGAATTTCATCTGCATCACCCACACACATCTGTCAATCTGATCACAGCAAAATAAATATTTTAAATGTTTTTTCCTTTGGTGGATTATCCAGTTTGATTTTTTTAATGACGTTAGTGCTGTTACAGGGCATCCCCCCTTGGCCATACAAATTCATACTTGAATAATTGGATCTCTTGTCATGGGTCACCTTTTTACTTCGAACAGAACAATTGACAATAAGCTGTTGTTGAATAACCTGAATAAGTATCTTTTCCTTGATGAGTACAATGCTCCTTGTGTACAGAAATGATTTTTTGGACAATTGTTTTTGCATCTCACGACTTTTTATAAAAAAAAAATCTAAAAGGAATGAGAATTGGCTTGGTTTTTAAAATCCTACTTGTAGTTTTGAAGAGTGGGTTTTTTTTAATTGAGTACAAGCAGAAGAGGTAATTCTTGCCAAAAATAAAGACTTCTGACTTTTCTTAATACACATGTGCAGAGCTGTATGTTAGTAAAGCAGAGCTCTTAGTAAAGATACTTTTCATAGTTCAACAGTGACAGTTTGGACCCTTTGGCCCAAGTGCTATTAAATATATCAAACTAGAAAATTTTTGGTGCTGGAACTGAGTTGAAAACATACAGAAATCTTTATCTGTAAGCTCAGGGTATGAAATAAGGCAGATGAATCTTGACTGCTCATTATAAATGAATGGTCTTTTTACTCTGGGCATATAACATGAATTTAATATATTCTCTTAGCAAGTAGTTGTCTAGTCAGTCTTGTAGCTACGGACATTGAATAGAAAAGCTCTGGAGTGGAACCTTCTTTCTTCAAGAATGTGATTAGTTCCTTAATTATAGCACTGTGCAAATTACGTATTTGATACTGTTACATGAAAAAATATTTCAGTAATTACTGTTGGTATCTGTGCCATTGAAAATGGAGCATTAGGGACTTGGTTTCATTTCCGATGGTACCTCGGGAAAATCTTTTATTGAAATGCCACACAGTACACTAACCAAGAAAACTAATTTTATAGCGTGTGTGTAAATCTTAATGCACTTCAGTGAGAGCTGGGGTTGAGAATTATAGTGCTCATACTAAATCAGGAAGGCTGACTTTCCAATGCAGGTTATCAGCTGGAGGAAAAAAAAAGTGTTTAAAATGTAGTTATCCCTGTATTATCATATTCCTTGTGTTCAGGAAAGACTTGAATTACTGACATTGCCCTTAAAGCAAAACCAAGCATTTTCTGCTAACATTTCAGGTTCCAGTAGTGAAAACCACAGCAAAGAAGGATCCTGTATCTCTGTAGTGTTGGCTGTTAGCATTTCAAATTCTAAGTTTCAACAGAGAAATAGCTGACCCAAAGAGTACATGGAAGTTGACAGAGGCTCTGCATGTGTTATCTTTACTTTGATTTACTTACCTGCATGTGTGCCTCTGAAATGAGAAGACTGAGCTCTGAACAGGACCTCTTACACAACAAAAATGCACAGTGCAGCACCTAGAGTGTATTTAAATTCTGCTTTAAACCTCAGTGTCAGAGGAGGGGCAGAGAAAAGTCTGAGGTTTCCTGCAGTTGCTTGTGTAACCCTCCAGGTGCCATCTTGCATCATAGAAATTTTGGGGCAAATGAAGGAAGCATTCTGTCAAATGAGTTGCAATCTGAATGTGAAACTAAAAAACTAGATTAACTTTTTGTTCTCTGTCTTGTTGCTGTTAAACAGAATTTACTGTGGTAGAGCATTTCAGTGAACTTGCATGATGTAAGTAATAATTCAGTCTAGCTGAGCCTAGGCAGAAACATCAAGGTTTAATATCTGATGAGCAAGGTATGGTGGAAATAAAGTGTTTATGTGGGACTGGGCCCACTGCCCCAAGCTTCTTTCTAGCCTTTTTATTTATTACATTAGGTAAAAACCTCTCAGTGTTTGATAAACCCAAAATTATGCACAGCCTGGACTCTTCTGATCTGTACGTAAGGAAATGCCTTCTAGCTGCCCCAGCTCTCCTGCCCTGTGGTGTTTATTGCTTATATCAGTGTTTCACAAATGATGGGCAAGCATCTTGTGATTTAGAAAAGTTTATTCCTTTAATCTTCCTGTTAGCCCTTACGTTGGGTCTCTGGACAAAACTTGCTCTGAATTTGGATCGTGGCACTTGGTGAGGTATAATAGGAGACGTAGGTAGTGATTCTCTCTTCTCCCAAGTAACAAGAGATAGAACAAGAGGAAATGGCCCTAAGTTGCACCAAGGGAAGTTTAGATATGGGGAAGAATTTCTTTACTGAGCAGGTTATCAGGCACTAGAACAGCCTGCCCAGGGCAGTGATGGGGTCCCATCCCTGGAGGTATTTAAGAGTCACATAGGCATAGTGCTGAGGGATATGGTTTAGTCAGGGTCTCCTAGTGTTAAAAGTTCAGCTAGATGATCTTGAAGGTCTTTCCCAATCTAGGAAATTCTGTGATATAATGTTCCTATAAAATGGAAAAAAAAAACCCCAAAACTGGCCTTCTTGGATTGCCTGTTCGCATCTCTTCCAGAACCCCTATTTTTTAAGTCGAGTAGTATAATTTACACTGATGCTGATGATGCATAAAAATACCATGTAATGTTTCATAGGTAACAAATCCAGTGAGTAGTATAATTTACACTGATGTTGATGATGCATAAAAATACCATGTAATGTTTCATAGGTAACAAATCCAGTACTAATATTAGTTTTACTTTAGTTGTGGCTTATCAAAGAAATGCCTGGTTCTGTAATCTGTCTCCGTCTACTTTAGACTTAGGTAATGATCCCTCTGACCTACAGGCGTCAAGCAGCTGGTCTCAGCTAGGACCTGGTGGTGTTAACCATACAGATGAGCAAACTGTTGAAGGTGTTTTTTGAAAGAAGCTCTCATCCTTTTTCCTAGGGAGTAGATGCAGTTTACTGCAGTAGCCGTAATAAATTGATGTTTTAAAATAACAAGCATCCCTGAATTCAGTATTAAAGTGTGTAAACAGAGTGCTGTCTGCTGTATGACTGTCTCCTTGTAAGAAGAAGGCTTACTAGAAAAGGAAGCTGAACATAGAAACTGAGCTTCTAACTTTTTTTGAGCTCTGCTAGTGTGAGACCCTCTTGAAGAGTGAAAAAAATACATGCGCTATAAAGCAGTTATTAGTAGGTGATAATTGTTATCACTATGAATCTCATACCACTTTAAGCATGAAATATGACTAAAAATACAATTTAAAGTTGTGAACAGTTTTATATTAATGGAGAAGAAAGATTCCTTTTTTTTTTTTTGGGCAATTACAGTTTCAGGATAAATGCTAAATGGAGACCTTCAGCTTTGTACTGATTCGGGGCTCTCAGTTTGAAATACCTGACTAGAGCATCTTAAGAGTTGGCTGCTGCAGAGGTTACTGGAATGTGATGGGATCTTACTGTTATCTCAGAGAAATCTGTGCTGCTATGCTTTGGTCTGAGCACACAAGTACAGTGCTGTAAAATCCAGAGTAAGGACTGATGTGCCTTTGGTGAGTGCGGGTGCTAGTCAGTTGACCCAAGGAAGGTACTATCAGGATAAAGGTGGTTGTGGCCATGATACCTCTGAACTTTCTCTGGAGCTTACGTGCTGGTAGGCTAGGGAAGTTAGGGATGACATGAGAAGCACTCCTGGTGTCTCAAGATCTCAAATTGCCCTTAAGTATCTACCTGATTGGGGCTTACTCTTAAAATTGCTGTCAAGGTGCTCTCCTTGCTCATTTATTGCATTTTTGCTTGGCTGATGGATGCTTCTTCCAAGAGAAGCAGCCTCTAGCCTGGGCTTTTTTTTAGCCTGAGGAAATTTGAGCCTACATCTGCAATTGTGGCTAAAAGAGAGGCTGTAAGATCTGTCAAACCTCGGAGCAAGTGCCCGTGATCATGTTTGTGGGGCTAGGGGGCATCAGTAAGAGCAAGCCAACGAGCATAGTACAGAACTGTACAAGCAGAAATTTCCTGGAGAGGAGGAGTGCTCCAGCCCAGATGTCCAGCTCTTTGTGCAGAGGGGTCCCCCTGTAAAAGGGGTCCTGTGCTGCTGGGGCTGGTGCACAACTCTGCAGTTGAGGCACAGGAATGCTGGCGTAGCACAGTCTCCAAAAGTGCCGTTACCGCCCAGGGGTGGAGAGGCAGTAGGGATCATTCACATCTCAAGTATGCAGGCTAATAGTCAGAAGAAACATTACTCACCCTGTTTCTCCATTAGATCACCACTGTGTCTTTCAAAAGGTTTATTTCTCTTCGGGGATGAGTCAGTCCATGTTTTTGCTCAGAAATACCAGAGCTGATTTGGGGGGACGGGAAGTTTCTATTCATGGGCTGATCTGAAAGCGTGGCTTACTTTCAGCCACGAATTCCCTGAGGAAAGGCTGCTCTTCCCTGCAGTGCTGCCCAGGGTAGGTGTTGCCAGCCCTTCACAGAGCTGTGCACAGATCTCCTTCTTGCACCATAAAATAACTCTCTACAGGGATCGGGAAGAGTGACACGAAGTGTCTAGCAATGAGCCTAGCTTAAGGAGGTTACTCTCTCATTCCCGAGTATCTGCTGCAATGTGCCATCCTCTCAGCTATGCCAGTAAGAATTCAAAATATTTTTTTCTTGAGTTTGTTTACTATATTCTCAGCGTATCACTACATCTGGCCTGCAGGCTACATCTGAAAGGACACTGTGCTACCAGGACAGCACCCAAGGGATGAAACTAGAGGTTGAAATGTATTTAAATTCTCTTTGTCATATACCCTTTTGTACTTCGAAGCTGCCTGTGCCAGCTTTCAGTAGCTTGCAGCTTCTGCCTGGATGCCCATATCTACTTGAGCCTGCCTTTTAAAATTAAAAGCATGAGTCTGGATATTCAGGCTTTTCATTTTCCTTTTCTGGTGCCTAAAATTTACAGAGAAACTAGCACTGTAAATTCAGCTTCAAACACAAGGAAAATGCGTTTCTGGTTTCTTGGTATTTGGTTTGCCAGCCACTGGATGTCAGTGCTGCTCTGCTGAAGGAAGGAACTTCCTTGCCTCCTTCCCTGTGGATGTGAAGGAAATGAGAGCGGAGGCTCCTGATTTTTGTCACTCAAATACTTGAGTAGTAGTCGTGTTTCTTGGAAAAAATTGCCACAGAGATCAAAATATTTATTAATTGCACGTATCTAAGATAACTACCGTGTTTCAAACCTTCAATTCTGAATGCTAGAGGAGAGAGAAGACGGTGCACGGGAGTTACTGCAGTCTGATGGAGCTCAGGGGCTTGGTGAGTCAGTCTGTGGACTGTCCAAGAAGTGAAATAAAGCCCCTGGAAAAACCTTAAAAGTATGATCTTACCAGAGGTATAAATGTAGTGCTTTTCATGGCTTGCAAATGGCACATTTAGCGACGTGATTTTTCAAGTTGAGAAACGAAAACGTGCTGACAGATTTGAGGAGATTAAGTTGGATATTTAGGAAAAAGCCTGTCTAGACCTCTGGTTTTATATTTTTTAAATGTATTAAATACTGATCAGGAAATGCTTTTAAATTGCTCACAGATGTGTTGTTCAATTCAGGCTTTTGTAATAGGTTTGGCTTTTAAAAATTATGATAGGTTACTTACTGTCATTCTTTTGACTGACATGCACTGCAGAAGTGGGAGGAACAAGCAACCAAAAGATGTGGGGTTTTTTGCAGTGTTTGTTTTGTTTCAGTTGGTAAAGGCAGTCTGGAACATCATAGCTGGCTTTCTTTTTAATCAAGAGGAAAAAAGTTTCCTAGCTAAACTCCTGAAGGCACAGGTCACGGGTACAGGGAAACCTGCATCAGATACTGTCTTTTCCTTTGAGGCAAAAGGTGCTGCTCATTTCCACTACCTTTTACATGGAGCTCATGACCAGCATCCAGCTGGCAAGCCAGTTTTGAATGCATAACACCCCATTTCCCCCCATTTTAACATAACTATATCACTGCAATTAATCCAGGTGAATATATGTGCAGAGCAACACCGTTCTGTTACTATTCTGTTGTTAAACACACGATGAAAAATCTTTCTTGTACACAGTCAACTTGATGTACCTGGGTATCATACCCACTTTATCTCTGCAGGTGGCTAAAGAAGTTGTTAACTGCTTTAAAAGCTTGTGCTACAAATAAAAGTATAGCACTCTGTAACCTAGGGGGAATCTTTTGTGAAGGATCTGTGGAAGGGGGGCATCAGTGGCCTGAACCGTGCATTTTAAAGTCAATTTAGCACTTCTGTATTAGTAGCTTATAAATATGATTAGCTATGGCTGCTTCAGGCATTAAATAATTGAGCTGGAGGATTTTAATCAGTAATCAGTAAGCCTTACTGGTAGAGACGATGCTCTTCCAGAGGCTGCTTACAGCATGGCTAGGAAATGCCTTATTAGACTGGACTTGGTTATAGACCAAGTTATAGACTTGGTTTTGATTCTGTAATTCACACGCACAGAGGAGTACATTTCTACCACTTCATTCTTTTTCTGGTGAATGAAAAATATTTGTCGATGCTGTTCCATAACAACAAGAGAAATACACCCTTCTTCACCAAAGAAATACTCTTTAAATACCTATAGATCTGTAGCATGAGGTTTTTTACATGTTTAACTTAATTTAGTTTCAGAAACTCTTGGTGATTTCTTACGATTGAGGTAATTTCTCTTCAAACACAGGAAATGTTTCTGTGCATTTTAGCTTTTTATTATATACAGAAAATGTAACTGTGGAGGTTTGTGCATCTGTACATTTGAATGTTTCTGTTTGTCAAGAATAATTTCTTCATACGTGGTCGTTGTCTTCGAGAAGTTAGATTCTCTCTTGCAGAGACTTTATTTGCTGAAATACAAAAAAAGAAGTATTTTGCTCATTGATATCAGAAGTGCTGTGTCTCTGGGTTTGGCGATAGGAATTGTATAGTTATAGTTACAAAAGGGGCTACTGATCAAATAGGTAAACTTTTAGGTAAGAAAATACTTGGACTGGTTGGAATGAGGGAGTCCAAACAGTGTCATTTGGGGATGTAGTTGGGAAAATGGACACTAGAATTGCAGGTGAACTCCATTTTTGATAAATGTGATTAATATATATTGGCAATATATATTGGCAATATATATTAATATATATTGGCTGGTTTCTAAATCATCTGTAGTCTTTTAGGAAAAAAAAGGAGCCCATGTCTGCAGTGAAATTGAAATGCAACATGTTTTAAATGGATACAGAAGTGCTTTTCATAGCACACCAAGCTGGAACCCACTGATACAGATACTTAAATTGAAAAAACTTTAATACAAATGAACACAGGCAATAGTTACATTTTTCTGTGTCATTCTGATGCTGGTTAGTCTAGCACAATTTGTTGATGCAATTGTTATCTGTCGTTTTGGCTGCTAGAAAGATGTGTATTATAGCAAGATACATGCTTGATTGAGGGTGTTTTTTGAATGTTCGTTCAATGCCTTTGTAGGGTGAGAAACTGTTTAATCTCAAAATTTGTGTTCTTTGTTACTGTGATAGCATTTGTTGTCAAATTTTATATAGGCGTTACATTTTAAAATTATAAATTCTTATCCTTTTTCTGAAATTGGGCAGCCCTTTGGTGTTCCATTTTTCACTTTATTCTTTTGAGTTTTCTGCGCTATTTTTGATTGGTTTCGCACCTTTCTCTCATATTGTTTTGTGGTGGGTTTCTTTCCCCTGTTCCTTCTTCCAAGGAAGGAGCCCATTGAAATTGGGCCAGGTTTTAAATTTATCTTTGGTGGTCTTTTTTTTTTTTTTTTTTTTTTTTTTTATTTGTATCTATTAAAAAAAAAACTGCACAAATTTGGCCAAAGATGTTACCATCTCTTCCATCTTGCGAAACACATGACACTATATTTTAACTAGGGCTGTGGAGGGTTGAATTGGTTTGGTAAGGTTGGGGTTTTTACCTGCAATTGTTGTACCTGAAAGTCTAACCATGAGTAAGAAATAGTAAAGATCATGTCTTGTTTGCAAGTTTTTTCTGTGAGCAGCAATGCTTTTCTGAGTTTTTGCAAGTGCGGACAGTTTTGTGCAGAGCAACTGACGTGAGCATTTCACGTGCTGCTGTTGTATCTCTAGCAAGTTTATTTACTATGTCTAAATCTATTGTCACTTCAGTAACCAAGCAGATTCTGCATGTGGCCGGGGGGGAAGCCAGCAGAAACACTTTATAGATGATCCTTCTGGGCAAATCTGATTTCAAGAGGCTTAGAAAAAAGCAGCACTGTCTTATTGTGTGTTCCGTAGTAGGTGAGCCAGATGTGCAGTCCATCCTAAATTGTAATACCTGATCTGAAGGGACCCCCATCTTGCAGCTGTAGTTTGAGGCTTTTCTTCCACTGAGGAAAAAAGGCTCACTGTCTTGAAGCAAGCTGCTTCTGGGCCTCGTACCACTGTGATGCACTTAAGCAATATTAGCCTTTCTATCCTGTTTCTCTTTAATCTGAAGGATAGCCATCGGTGAAGATTTGTGCCAAGGTATTGTTAAGCAGTTCTGCAAATCACAAGGTGAAAACTAATAAAATCAAATCTTTTTACAGGTGCAAGTACTGGCATTATGATGAAAACCTGCTCACCTCCAGCGTTGTCATTGTCTTCCATAACGAAGGATGGTCCACGCTCATGAGGACAGTCCACAGTGTCATTAAGAGAACACCAAGGAAATACTTGGCAGAAATTGTGCTGATTGATGATTTCAGCAACAAAGGTATATATGGAATATTAACAAAACTGCGTGTAGAAAAGGAAAAAAAAATTATTTCAATACTTTTATTCCATATAGGAATCCAAATTCCTTTTGGTTTTGTTTTTTACAGTAACAAAAATGTAGCTAAGGCTATTCAATTATACTCAGGTTTTTTTCAGTATCTTGTTAATTTCCAACTTCCTTTTTTAATTAAACATCATGTCAAAGTGTTTATTGTTTCTTACTGGGCAAAGGGCTTCTAAGAGTTTTAAGTGTGTTTTAATTTCTGCCTTTCTTTGAGTCCTGCATATCAACAGTTTTAAAAGTCCAGAGATTTACCTCTTCCTTTGTAGTAGACATTCTGGTCTTGGTTTATAGTCAGGATATATGCACTTAGATGTTATTCTTATAAACATAAATGCACACTGACTTTTTTTTTTCCTTTAATGGTAATATCTTCAGTGTTAATGCAAATCAGGGCAGACTACAGAGAAAAACTGAAAGTGGTATGGTAGAGATATAAGATGATTGATATAGAGGAAATCTGTCTGGTTTTAAACTTTAAACAAATTTCAACATAGTGCACCAGAGCTGCACATTCTGCAAGATCTTACTCCAGCTTAGCTCTTGAATAGAAGTTGACAAAGAGTAGATTCAAATAAAAACATAACTTTGAGTCTGCAGGATGACCGTCTCTTCTAGACAATGATGATGGCTTTTAGAAGCACAGGCAAGTCTGAACTGGTCAGAAGCATAGGATACATTCCCTTTACCCTCCTCTTTGTTTTTAAAATAGCTGAATTGGGCAGTGGCATGGAAAGCAGATGACTGTTCTGAAACTCTCCATTCTATCAAGTGATCTGGGCTTCTCCTAGTTCCAGCCTTGCAGGAGGAGTTTTTTTCTGTGGGTCTACCCACTATACATTTTACAACTGAACTCATCACACAGTTGAGGTTGCCTTTTTTGAGCATAAATCACTATTAAAAATAGTTCTTGTGTGTTAATTTTTACATTTTACCTGTAGGTGGGAAGGTATGGTTTTCTGTTTGTTTTTACAGGAGAGGAAAATTTACCTGTATTGTAAACTTAACTGCATCTGGCTTAGTCTAATAAGGATACTGAATGCTACGTTAGAGTATCCTTTTCCAGCTTTGGAGAATTTGGCTTAGATATACACATGTGCTATAAACCAAAACTGTCTTCCCTTCTGAAAGATAATTTTAAAAATTCAGTCAGCAGACACGTGCTGTGTTTTCCTTTTCAGCTGGGACTAGAGCTTTCCTTCAGAGCTATTCATGGACTGAGTTAGCTGTGTCAAATCACTATGATACTGATGATCTCAAGAAAAATAACCAGATTTTTTACTAGTGATTGGACCACAGTACTTGGGATTCACATGAGTCGTAGCTGACTCTGTCCAATGTGTATGTAATCCATGGAATTAGTTTGTCTGGTATAACTACAATTTTCCAGTATATGACAATTATACAATAAAGGCAGGATTTTTCAAGAAATTCATTTTGAAATACAGAACTTAACTTACGCTTTCTGCTCTTATATGGATGGTTAGCAGATACGGCCAGACTTAACATCCAGCAGACCCTTGTCTCTATATTTCCCACATTTCATTTTCCCAAATAACTTTCTTGAATCAGAAAATTCAGTAAAGCAAGCTCAGGAGGCAATTTTCTCATGTATGACTGACTGGAAGACAAGCATGGACTAGAATGGCTCTGAATACCTTGCTGCAACTGTACTGTTTCACTATAATAATTCTTCACATTGCTTTAGGCTATTACTTGGTAAACATAATTAACTTAATTTCAATAATTCAAATTGCATTCTAGATGAAAAATAGCCGAGAGAGTAGAATCTTGCTCCACTTCTTTCTCCCCAGAGAGCAGCATGAACTAGTACGGGCTGCAAAGCGTGCCAAGCTGCCTGAAGAGATCTCCAGTTGTTAGGAGAGCTGCAAAACACAAACACTGTTAATCACAGCAGAGCTGCTTCTGGCTTTTTGCTTTTTTCAGCCAGAAGAAAAGCAGTGCTGACAGCACAGATACAGGATTTTCTCCTTCCCCACCTGCTTGCCGACTGCAGGCTTCATATCTGCCTTTCCACCCATCAAAGAGTGTCTTATGCTCTTTGAGACCAATGTTGAGGGGCACAGGTGCTAGACCAGATAGATATTTGCTCACACTCAGCATGGCTCTCCTTATTTCTTAGCCACTGCCTTCTGCAGCAGTATGAAGTTAAAATGGAGCGTAGCAGTTGCAGACACTTCTAAAGATTGGCTCATAAAGAGCCTGTCCTTCTTTACGAGAAATCCTCTTTCATCAGAAGGGAGTTACAGCTGCATAGGAGGTTATATACGTTACGACTTACAGGCAGGAGCAGTTGCAATGTTTGGAAAATGTTCTTTTCATTATAATTCTTTCTGTAAAGTCAGTTGGGAGCAGTTTTTTTGTGGCAGGATGCTCTCTCTGTTCCTTCCGTAAGCTCCTGCAAACAAGGGTTTGACTGTGAACTGTATGGAGAGATGCACTGAATTCTCCTTGGGCATTTTTCCCTTTGTCAAAGCACGAAGGGAACAGTAACAAGAAGAAGATGCCAAGCTAACTGAATGATGCTAGTTCTGATATTTCCAAGGGAGACCTCTGTATTAGTGCATGTTAGAGTCCAAAAAGTGTTGCAGCAGCTTCTACCGTGGCCGCCCTGCTGCGCTTGAGAGTTTGGCCAGAGCTTTTCATGTAGATCTCAATAGAAGTTTATTTTGCTGTGAGTGCTAGTTGTGTGTATATATTACAATTATATTCTGTATATATACAGCCATTCTGGAAGGGCAATGGGAATTCCTAACACCAGATTTTCTGAAGCTCTCTCCAGTTATGACTGTGTATATAGGTCTTCAAGGACTACTTATTATCTGTTTAGGTACCAGAGCTTTATTTGTTTCTGAAGCGTAGAGGTCAATATCTCAGCTGGTGCAGTTCAGTTTTGCAGCCTGTGCACCTGTAAAGAGTGACTGCGAGGTAAATACCAGTGATCCTAGTATCACAGAATCATTTAGGTTGGAAAAGACCCTTGGGATCATCATGTCCAACCATTATCCCTACTCTACAAGTTCACCCCTAGACCATGTCCCCCAACACCACATCCAAGCGATGCTTAAACACACCCAGGGATGGGGACTCAGCCCCCTCCCTGAGCAGCCCATTCCAATCTCTCACCACTCTTTCAGTGAAGAATTTTTTCCTGATGTCTACTCTAAACCTACCTTGTTTCAGCTTGAGGCCATTCCCTCTGGTTCTGTCACTAATTACCTGAGAGAAGGTATTTTTAGTGTTATCTTATTTCCTACTGCTGCAGCATCCTATAAGATAACCAAAGGGGAATTAACGAGCAGAAAGTAGACAGGCAGCAGCATTATTTTATCAACTTGTTTAACAGTGCTTGCAGTGGGGAAACCAAAGCATTAATCAGTGCTCGTGTCAGAGCTGAGAGCCCCACATCAGTACTATTACAGTACAGGGGACTCGGAGGCAGCTACTTTAGGGAGGACTTCTGGTACTGTTTTTCTGGTTCTCCAAGTGCCATCGATGCACTGAGGGGAAAAAATGGCTTTCTTCCTTGTCTCCCCCCTTTTAATCTGCAATGCCTGAGATCTTTTGGAGAAAGGACGTGGTTTTAAAAAGCATTGATTCATGCTTTAATTATGCATTGAGACACGAGAGAAGAAGACAAGGGACGACCAGCTTGGTGATTTTATTTTGGAAGATAAAATATAAATTTTTAAACAAAAACCAGAATGCTGTGAGGCTGTTAACAGATACCATAAATACACATTCTAGGTGAAAAAGAGTTAACACTGGCCAAACAGTATTTCTAACTATAAAAATATCAGGATTTTATACACTACTGTCATGTGGGCTTTGTAGTATGGGAAGGAGGGAAAATTCAGTTTTCCTGTGGGAAATAGCACTTGCTGCTAACCCTGGCACAGTTTCAGATAATGGACTGCAAAGTCCTGAGACCTGTACTGTAGAAAAGCTTTATACAATCAGTATGACAGGTTTTTACAGCTCCCTGTGAACCTTACATAGTTGAACATTTGATAACTAAAACATTTGGCTTTATAGGCAGGAGACCTGGAAATAACTTTAGGTTTCTGAAGATTTAAAACATTCCTGACAGTCCTTCTGTAGCCTGTACTTAGAATTTGCAGAATACATAATGGTGTGGTATAAAGATTCCCTCAATACTACTTCAGTGTGACCTCGTAACTCTGTTGATTTTATCCTATAAAAAATTTTTATCACAGCTGTCGTATATTCTATACATATTACATGGCATGTTATTCTATACAGCATATGTGGTAACATTTTCCTGTTTCTAATTTATTATTTATGTATCCTTGAAATTTTCCTTAGCACGCAAGGATTTACAGAAGAAATTGTAAACGTACGTGAGAAAGGAGCAGAGAATACATAAAACTTGTTAGTTGAGAACACATTCCTCCTCTTCACCTTTATAAAAGAATAATAGTATTGGGAGATAGTGGCTTCAGAAGATTGTTCTTCGGTAAAATTGCTAAATTTCTAAATAAAAAAAATAAAAAAAAAAAAAAAAAAAAACCACCATTTCTATTATTTATATGTAGCTTTTGTTAAACTAGGGTGGTTTTTTGGGTTTTTTGTTTTTTTTTTTTTAATGCTGACTGGCAGCCCTTCTGCCTTTGTGAATTTTCTCAACAGGATCATCTGAAAAAAAATACTGTGCAACACTAGGATCCTCTTTTTAAATTCTATGGTAGGAGTGTGGTTTCCAGATTAGTTCAGCAAGGACTGGTGTTCAAATACGGATCTGTAACCATTTAAGCATCTTGATTCTTATGTGGTCACTTGTCCCTTTACTGACCACAAGACCCTTTTAACTGGAATTTTCCTGTCTCATCAGTGTGATGAGCCACAGCTCATTCCCTGCAGTTCTGGCCCTACAATTATTCTTATTGTTAATGTCATTAGAAGATTAGCATAAGACTAGCCCAACCCTAAGAGGGAGCAGGTCTAGATGAGGGAGGGCGATAATTTGTGTATGGTGGGTTTCTATCTCAGGTTTCCAGACAGAAAATTTTGTGAAGCAGAAAGTGAGTGAAGTGTTTAACTGAAAAGTGGTGCTTTCAGCTATACATACTACATCACCTGATGAGGGAAGACCACACGCTGAAGCATGGCAACTCCTGCGGTGTGACCAACCCCTTTCGCTGCTTTTTCTTCAGATGTGCCAGAGACAAACCTGTGCCACGAAGGCAGAGAGCTCCAAGTCTTGATCTCTGTCTTCAGGTTTAGTTGCTTTGAGCAGTAGTATGAATGGGCAAATTAAGGATCCTTTTAAATGTCTTCAGTTATTTTTGAGTTGGATTGGGGTTTTATTGAGAGTACAAAACTTTTTATTATTAAACCTCACCAAATAATTTTTTTTTCCTTTGTTATTTGCTAGCACACTTAAAAGAGAGGCTGGATGAGTATATTAAGCAGTGGAATGGCCTTGTAAAGGTATTCCGAAATGAGAGGAGGGAAGGTTTAATCCAGGCTAGGAGCATTGGAGCCCAGAAGGCTAAACTTGGACAGGTAGGAGCCAGTTCACATACAATTCTGTCTTTTTAATATTTATTTATTTAAGGGGAGAGGTAGTGGTGGTTCTCTGTTCAAATAGCCATGTAGAAACTTTGTATTGTATTATTTATACCGTTCTAAAAAGAGATCAATTTTAGTCAATTAAGCTTCATTTCTTGTCTATATTCTGAAAGTATTTCAATGCAAATAAGCTTAATTAAATCATCATGACCTCATATACAGAAATATAAATGGCATTACTATGTTTTTTCTTTTGAAGGTTTTGGTTTACCTTGATGCCCATTGTGAAGTGGGAATTAATTGGTATGCGCCACTTATAGCTCCTATATCTAAGGACAGGTAATGTTCTCCTGTTGTTTCCAGCGTCTGGCCTTACAGGAAGAAAAAGTCACAGTAACAATCTTCACTTTTCAAACTACAGTCAATGTGTTTTATATCTATCTCAATATATAGCAGTATTTGCTGTATGGTGGTTTTATTGTCTCCCAGCATAAAAGCGATGTAAGGAGGAAGGAAAATAGTCAGGCAGATAAATCTATAGTTAGTTTGTTTAGAACAGATTAAATATGAGAGAAGTCCTGTCTTTTGCAGTGATCTGGGAGACTGTTCCAGAAATGCTCTGTTCTGGCTGAATAAGGAGCCTGATTAAACAAAATAACAAAAACGTGATTTTTTGGTAGAAGAAAATTATCAGTAAGGGGTTTGCTTGAATGGGGGTTTAAAGCCCCTGTGATCTCAAGAGTTTTATAACTTTTTCTTCTTTGGTCTATGCAATATGGTCTTGTTTCCTCTGAAAGTACTTTGGGGCTTGAGCCTGCCTGTGCCGCTTGCTGGGAGTCAGTGGTGGGATCGGCCAGAGGTGATGGAGGAGGGAGAACCCCAAGGGCTTGGATTCTTCCACCTGTTGAAATGCTGTTGCAGCTGGTTTATCCCGAGAGGTTGCATTTGCAGAGCAGTTGAATAGGACTGAATAGTGAAAATCCATGTTTACACTGCTAAAAGCTAAGAGCTTATCATACTTACTGACAGCTAAGATCTAATACGTATAGAAATTATGGGAAATAATAATACTGTGAGAACCTTGGCCCTCTGAGGGCTCTTTTGTTGCCTCCAGCAGTGCTTTATTAGAAGACCAGTGTCAAGAAGCACTCATAAAGGAAAAAGTGCCACTAAACAAATTGGTATATTAGAATTTCAGACCTAACTTTTCTGCTTTCAGAACCTCTTGAAAAAAAAAACAAAAAACAACATAAAGGACTAGCTCTTTCTTCTTCTAATGAGGCTTCATTTTCTAGTAATATGTTTACAAATGACTTTTCATATCAACTGCTCTATAAGATGAATAATTAATGGTGTGAATTTCAGATTAGATAGATTACTCTTCTGAAATTGTATTTTGCTCTTTCTTTCCCTTCTATAAATGTTTCAGAACTACATGTACTGTGCCTCTAATAGATTACATAGATGGGAATGATTATTCCATTGAGCCACAACAAGGTGGGGATGAAGATGGTTTTGCCAGAGGGGCCTGGGACTGGAGTTTGCTATGGAAACGAATTCCGTTAAGCCACAAGGAAAAGTCCAAACGAAAGCATAAAACTGAGCCTTATCGGTAAAGAGAGCTGTTTACATCCCGGGAATCGTAACGAATAATTGTCTAAACCCTTTCATTTTTCCCTCCCCACCCCCTCTTTTCCCATGAACTCCGGTCGGTGCACGCGGGTCCTCGCGCGTAACTGCATCTTCCCTGCCACCACCCGCCGCCCCGCAGAACCATATGCACTGTGCCGCTTATAGATGTCATAGATGGCAACACTTTTAAGATTGTCCCTCAAGGGGGTGGTGACGAAGATGGGTTTGCTAGAGGAGCGTGGGATTGGAGTATGCTATGGAAGAGGGTTCCCTTGACCAAGCGGGAGAAGGAAAGCAGAAAGACAAAAACTGAACCGTATCGGTAATCACTAAATCACTTACCCCTTTCTTTTTTTTTTTTCCCAAAGTCAATATTGATCCACTAAATCTTGCATGGCCTCCTAGCCTGAAAATCTTCCTGTTTCTAACCGCACCAGCTGCTTTGTTTAAGCTGTTTGCTCAGAATACCTTTGCTACCTTGTGTTGCCTCTCCATTCCTGCTCTTGTGTGGTCAGTAAGGGTGCACATTAGGATGAGGGGGTTTTGTTTGGCAAAATCAAATACAGTATGCCTTTTATTTCCAGGGAAAAATTTCTTTAGCAGTGACATTTTTTTTTTTAAAAAAAAACTAGCGTTGGAAACAACAATGCTTATTTAACCGTTTTATTTGAAGTAACAAGCATGCTGTGAGTATTTATAATAGCTGCTAATGCAGAAAATCTGTAGCTTGATGCCGTGGCTTGATGCATGCGTACAGTTTGCGGATTATGCAAGCACATCCAAAAAAACTCCCTTTTGTCCTGTTTCTCCCACTTGCTTCATCGTATCTGACAGAACAGCATACTGTTTAAGAATCTTGGCTGGGTATTTTCTAAGGTCTCAGTATGTTTGGGGATTTTAATTTGATACACATGACATTAAAATAAAAGAAAAAAAAACCACCACCATATTTTCTGGGAAAACTCCAATAACTTTCACAGAAGGCCCACCTTTTTCTTACACTTTGTAGGGGAGTATGTTTTCTTCCCAGCAAAGAGAAACTGGCTAGAAACCCTAGCTTAGAAACCAGGCTTTCTGGATGGCTTTTCAAGACTGAGAGACTGTGGTTCTGCTGTTTTTTATTACTTTCCCCTTCACACTTAACTAATCGTGTTACTACATTTGAAAGCAATCTTCACATCTTCAGAATCTAATGTCTTCTATTACTTGTATATATGATTTAAACATTGTAAGAACTGATGTTGGTAATTCCCTATCCTCACCCGTGATTGTTCTCTGCTAAAATGGCAACACATGCAAGGAAGTTATGAAGCTTTGATCTATTTTGTATACAGTATAAATAATACCGTTTTCTGACAAGGCTGTCCACATTGGAACTTTAATATTTGCTTAGAGGGGGATAAACTATTTCAAACATCGCTGTTGTGTTCTGTGTTTACCATTCAAACAGGTCTTAAAAACCCTTTAAACTGTTCCCAGAAACACAGAACACATGTTCTCAGAATGGTTTAAAGGATGACTTTATTTTTAGTAATACTTTCAGAGTTTCAGTGCTTCCTTTTGAAAAGAGACATTCCCTGCATCTGTTTATATCCAGGCTGTATGCGTTTTGTGTCAGCAGTACCAAGGCAAATCAGACCAAGTAAAAGCCTTGCTGAAACCATAGTCAGACTTGTTTATTTTAAAAAGAACACAAACAAACAAACAACCTCAACGGCTTAGAGCGCAGAAACCCTTTTTGTAACGCGAGAATTGCCTCGGGACTGAATCTCTCTTTTGGTAACACTGGGCTTACCTCTTCATATCCCATAAAATAAACTGCTGAGCTTATGCGGATTTTACTGTGTTCTTTAACACACTTGACAGCACACTGGAGGCCAGGACTGAAACTGCAGCATCTGAGGCCTCTATGCTTGCCAAGTCTTTATGGTGCTGAGGAAACCCAAAGATGCAGGAAAGCCACGGGGCTGTGCTGTGCAGCGTGCTTCTCCCTGGCTTCCTACCCTTTGAACCCCTGGGATGCAAAAGCAGAGGCAGAGGAAAATACAGAAGGCAGACAAGTAGGAGAGGACATTTAGGAGTAGCTCAGTATCTGCTCAGGTGATTTGGAGAGCAGCTAAACTGGTAACCAGCATACTTTACTCAGCTGTCTTGTGTTGTTGCCCTGCCCCTGCTATGCAGCGGGGTTACGTGCTGACCTTATGGGTTACTTTTTCTTAGGCAGTTCTCTAGATATTTATGTGCAGAAGGGAAATACATAATCATTGCTGTTAAAAGGAGCACCACTAATTAAAAATCTAATGGAATGAAGAGACTGAATGGTGCTAGAAATGCCCCATCTCTCAGTAATTTGGTCATGAAGGAATATTTCACTTGACTTGGATCACCAGAGTGGTCTGGACCCTTGGATCCTCCTCCTTTCAGTGATGCGGATCATCTTAAGGCATGAAGAATACACTTAGGCTTCCTTACCAGCTTTTTTTAATTTATTTTTTATTGCCAACTTAGTAAGGACTCCAGCTTGTATTCATTAGGGTTTTTTATATATTTATTGATCCTCAGGTGAAAAATGCTTGGTATGTGTGCTGGAAATCGCTTAACATTTCCTACTCACTACTTCATCGTGAGCAAGCTACCAAAGAAATTTGGTTAGAGCCATTCTGCAAAAATGCTCTAATCCAAACACCTTTTTGACACATTGAAATCTGCTGATTGAACCTTGCCATATATGAAGGGATTTACAAAGCCATTTAAATAAATAAATAGATAAATGAAACTAAACCAAAACGGAAAACTTGTGCAACTTGATCCAGACCCTCTTAAAAATTTCACTGGGAATAATGAAAATTGTCTCATATGGCAGTGGTAGAAAAAGTGCCAGAGGGAGAAGATAGAGAGGTATCATTTAGCTGGAAAAGCTCTGGTGCTTGTTTAATAGACAGTAAGTTTCAATGTGGCAGCCGCTCGGAACGTAAACACAAGTCTGCTATGCGGACTCATCTGTTGTCTCAAAAACTTGGAACAACTTTCAAGAGAGAAAAGTCTTCTTATACTGATTCTCACCTTTTTTTTTTTTTTTTAATTTTAATAGAAGCACGCTGGCTGCTGGCTGTATGGATAATTCCAACCAAAACTTTGTATAATTAAATTTGTTTATGAAAAACAACCAGAAACTACAACATAATCAAAACTGTGGCTTCTCTTGGAATTACACAGTTGTCACTTCAGAAAATTGCTGGAAGCTGATGATAAAGCTTTATGATCTTTCAGTGTATTGCCATTTGTCTATCTTTATTACATATTAACAGTGAATTGCTTCCTTAATTAATGCTGTCTCTGAGTGCTACCGTATCCTGTTGGCAGAAGGAGTTACACCGTCTTCCTCTTTCAGGTCTCCTGCAATGGCTGGTGGATTGTTTGCCATTGAACGTGATTTCTTCTTTGAACTGGGTCTCTATGATCCAGGGCTTCAAATTTGGGGTGGTGAAAATTTTGAAATTTCTTACAAGGTAACACCAAAAATTAAAAACTAATTCAGCTTAGTAGAACTTTTTTGTTTGGTTTTTTTCCTCCTGTAAATACTTCTGTTTAGAGTTCAGACAGACCTACCTCTGTTTTTGCACCGTGCCTGCCTCATGAAGCCCGGGTTATGAGGAGATGCTGTGGCAGAGATGTGTGTCCTCAGTATTTCCTTGTGGGCTTTGGGGCAGAGGTGCTCAGAGAGGAGGCCTGGTGCTGAAATCTGAATGCTGAGATTTAGTTAATAGTTTGGGATCACACACCCCCATAAATAATCTGATCCTGAAACCAGAATCGTGAATTTGATGGAGGGGGAGTATAGAAAAATGTTGTTTCTTAATGAAAGTGATTATAGAGAAAAAGTAGCACTCCATTTATGTATCCACAGATGGCTGTAAAGTATATAACAATGCAACAAAAAGTAACCTGCCCCGCTTTCCTTCTCCCTACCATTTTTATGGGTGGAAAAATTATTTTGTATGCTTCTCAAAATTTCAAGAACTTCTTTACAAGAGAAGTTATCATAATTGAAATGCTAACTGCATAATACATAATCACTACAGAAGATGTTGTTTTCACTCCTAGGCATATGCATGCTCTCCAGTTAGCAGGAAACATAAGATGATAATCATTAGCTTCTTGTAGCTTCAGTATTCATAATGATGTAAGTGGCAGACAGCAGGAATCCGCCCCCATTAACAAACAGAAGTGGAGACCTCTAACATCCTTAGCAGCAATCTGTGAAATCCTAGCTGAATTTTACTAAAAGTACATTTAGAGCTCCCCTGACTACTCTTGCTCCTCACAATTTTGAGGAAAGCTCCGAGAGCACTTACTTAGCTGTAAATCCATATGCAAAAGGTAGTTATTGAGGATGTTAGACATACAGGGTCTTTATCCTTCTCATTCTTCATCTTGCTTAGAACTAAATCGTGATTGAAATTGCATACAGTAGCTTTGTAATTGAAGTGATGATTATGTAGGGACCTCAAAATTGGTTTAATGTAGATCACAACCAACCTTCAGAGGAACTAAATAACACTTATCAGTCTTGCATGCTGACTCCTAGATGGCATGTATAACAGCCTTGCATAGCTGAGGGGTTTTTTTTTTGATGAAACTTAAGAAAATCAATATGATGATGCAATGAAGGAAGTAAACTATTCTGCCCATCTTTCCTAATACTGTTAAGTCCTATTTTTAATGTGGAATTCGGACTAATTTGGAACATCCCAAAAATTAGCTTCAGTTCACATTTGATGCTACAAAGTTTTCAAAAATATGAGCAAGTAAACTCAGATTTAGGTATCTTTTCTTTTCCTCTTAAATGGATTACCCCAAGAACGTGTGGGAGGGAGGGAATTCCAGAATGGTAATATTTTCTACCCGTTTTTTATTTTCAGCTACTAAGTTAAAGAAAAATACGCTTGTACTTGGAACAATGAGTTACAAAAGACATCCTTATCTCCTACTAGTCTTTACTAAGAAAAACTTAAATGTGATGGGCATCTAGCCAAAACCCATCTTAGTGATGGTATGTGAATTGCTTTAATAAAATCAAAATAATTCTGTTATAATAAAAATTACCCAGTTCCGGATTTTGTGCACTCATTCATTACTGTTGTTTTAAAATAGCAATGAAATGAGATGGCAAACATATTTTAAATTTATTTAAGAGTAATTTCGTGGCTGAATTGGAGATGTACTCAGTATGGCCTTTCATTTCAGAGACCTATTATGTTTATGTTTACATCTGAAATGAAAATACTTAAATATGTCACACAGTTTGTATAGTAAAAAATGTAGTTGACGTTTCTTCCACAATTTATTATCTATTTGTCTTAAATTCCTGTGCATATGTATTAATAATACCTTTGCTTTAACTTGTAGATCTGGCAGTGTGGGGGAAAACTGTTGTTTGTTCCCTGCTCTCGCGTTGGACACATCTATCGTCTCCAGGGTTGGCAAGGAAATCCACCCCCTGTGTATGTTGGGTCTTCTCCTACATTAAAGGTACTGTTTTGCTACAATCTTGAAGGTGCTTTTTGATTTTTAGGTAGCAGTTTGAGATAAATCTATTTAAACTATCAGTAGCAATTTAGAGAGCACTTCATCCAAAGCTATTTAGTGTCTAAAGCTAAGGTGGTCATCTCCACACGAGAGAAATCTTCATGCCAATCCCACTGTTATTAAAAGTAAAGATTCCTGGAACCCATCTTGCTCCACATCTGCACAGCTTTGAGGTACAAGGCACATTTCCTTTTACACTCAGCACCCCAAGTCTTTTCTGTGCTGTGCTCAACTGAAGTATGAACAGTTCTAGTACATACAGCACGCTACTGGAGATGATGATCAGGGGTTTAAATTCCCCCTTTAGCTTGATGGGCTGTGAGCCTAGGCTGAGTTAGCTAATGCTGTAATCTAGCATCTCTCAGACCTTTGCACAGGCTGTAGTCATTAGTTAAGAAGCAGTGAATGACACCTGGGAAAATGGTATGCTCTGCACTTCATCGTAAAGTTGCTATCTCCTCAGGAACCTTGCAGGTTCAGAAGTGTTGCTCAAGCCGTGATATTAAAGTAGGCATCAACTCAAGAAAAGAGAGAGACAGCTGTTATCTGAAGAGATAATTCAAATCAAGAAAAAACTGTTTCATATAAGTTTGCATCTACTATCAGGAAGAGCGACAACCCTCCTGTTAACTTCCTATTGCCTAGTTTAAGCTTTCTTTTGTGCAGTGTTTTGTCAGTGATAAATCCTGTTCCTAAAGACTCAGTTCTTTTTAAATTCCAATCCCAGAGGTATCTTCCTAGATGTTCCCTGTGCTGATGACCACTGGTAGGGTTACAGAGTATGGCTTTAGCCAAGGTAGCAGTTGGTTGTGTTGAAAAGGGAACGTTCCAGCCTAGCTTAATGGTAGAACACAAAAAAGACCTCTACTAGTATTGTGAATCACTTCATGTTTTGATTAGAGAAGCACTAGGACCAGTACAAGGGAGGGTACAGAGAAACAGGCATAGCTGGGAGTAAAGACAGAGCAATGGGAAACAGGATAGCAAACGATGGCTCTTTTGCTCAGTGCAGGCAAGATGTTTGTTTGCCTTGTCTGAAGTTATAAAAGCCATTCAAAAGTATTTATGGCGTATCTGAACACCTTACATGAGTCTTCTCATCTGTTTGATGACTGCAATAAAACACTGCTGAGTGCTTTTGAATATTAAGTTGCTTCTCTGTACAAGGCAGGATGCAAAAATACCTTTCCCCCTCTTCAGGTGATTACTATTCCCATAGTGAATGTGCTTTTCTTTATAGCTTTGTTCAGTTTATGTTGGATCTGGATTAAAGGAAAACTCACTATAATTTGTGCCTTCAGTCAGATCTATTAAGACTGTTGTAACACCAGGTCATTAATGCTGCAAGGATGGTACAAAGTGAGGTGTGCATCTGGAACATGTACAGGTAATCTACAAAGTGAGGTGTGCATCTAGAACGTGTGTGCAGGTAGTTTAGAGAGAGATAAGAGCCCTCAGAGAGATGGAGAAGAAAGATGTGAGGGAGAGGGTTGCTCACCAGGTGAGTTATCCATTTTTTCCCCTTCTCCAAGCAGCAATAAACTCCTTTACTTTTAAGGAGATAAAAATCTCCTTGGTGTGTCATAGCTGACCCATTTAAGACTTAATTTTTTTGCTTTTTTAAAAAGTCTAAATTGCAGTTCTGGTACACAGCAAATGATTGGAACATTTTATTGCACCAATAACTGAAGAGCCTTCATTTTCAAATAAACATTCTCGAAACTTAGAGAATTAAGCAAACCAGTTTATTCTGCTGGCTTCAGGCCTAAACTGTCATATGAAAATAAGATGTGTGTGTCTTGCATAATCTGATGAAGGTGAGAAATTATTAGTGCTGTGTAACAATTTCATGCTGCCACTTCATAAAGAGGAGAAACTCTTAAATTTCTGGGATTAACGTGCAGTGCTAAGTGTGTGCTTTGAGGTCACAGCAATGTCATTGTTCTTCACAGAACTATGTCAGAGTTGTAGAAGTGTGGTGGGATGAATACAAAGATTACTTTTATGCTAGTCGGCCAGAGACGAAAGCACTGCCCTACGGAGATATATCCGAGCTGAAAAAATTCCGTGAGGATCACAACTGCAAAAGTTTTAAGTGGTTTATGGAAGAAATAGCATATGATATAACTTCATATTATCCCTTACCATCTAAAAATGTCGACTGGGGAGAGGTAAGTACTTTTTTTTTTTTTTCCTTAATATTGTGAATTCAAATTCATTGTTACTTGACATCAGTCTGAGAACAGGCTCTGTGATTACTGCTATACTAAGGTTTATGATACTAGCCAGAGAACTATACAGATATAACCCTAGGAATAAAAAGTTTATATATACTGTAAGAGGTGCAGTTTTTTTACTATCTCTGCAGGTCCTTGAAGGATGACTTTATTTCCAGCCCTGTCTCCAGTTTTGTCTAAAGCTCTTTTTTCCATAACTGGAATTTAAGGAGTTTTGAAAGAAAAAATGGGAATCCTGTGTGTGTGTAGGAGTATTGGTGAGAATCTTACCCTGTGAATGCGTAGAGAATTGATCATGAAATCCAGGTGGAGTACATCCTGCCTACATTTGCTAGCCTGGAATGTACTCATACAGTTGTCACTTCAGTAAATCCCTTAACCACATGTAATAATCTCATATGATTCCTTAACTGTCATTTCCAGCATTATCATATATGAGTATGATTTTGCTAAATGAAGAATGTGGTTACAAATTTGACATTTTCATGTGGTTCACAGAGGGACAAAATGTCACCAGGTGATGCAGGACACCTCACTGAACGCTATCTATTTCATTCTAGCATTTATTTAATTCTTTTTTCCCCCCTTTTCAGTTGGGTCCATCCTTTGCCCTGTCTCTCCTGTTAATTTTGCTTCTGCATATTATGGAGGGAAAAATCAGAAAATGATCTTGCTAGCAGAAGGACACCTGAGTCCCACCAAATTTAACAGCCTTCTTTCCCAAGATAAGATGGACCCATTTTTGTAACTTTGAAAGAACAGTAGGAAGTACAGTTCTCTGCTGTTTCCTATGGCCAAAGAAAGTGTCATCTCTAGTTTCTCTGAGGAATTAGTGTTACAGTGTGTGTGCATGGTGGAAGGGGGTAAAAAGGTCTTGTATACGAAGAACCAGGTGAACAATGCCACCTTTATTTCTTACTTAACTCTAGCACAAGGCATCATTTACTGCACTGGCCTTAGACTTCCTTTTGAATTCACATAAAGGGTTAAGAAGGCACATTATAGTGGAAGTGTCTGAAGAGAATAAAATAATAGCCACCTTGTGAGAGATCGTCCCTGATAAAAGCAAGTGGCTGTAGTGAAGCAGCAAGAAAGTCTGAATTTCAGAGGCTTCTCTGAAGTTTTCTCCAACTCTTCACTGGTCGCTACTTTTCCTACATGTGGGAAATTCCCTCTCTGCTACCCTCCTCCTTCCTCCCCCTTCCCCCCCCATTTGTAACACCACACTAATTGAATTTCCAAACTGTAAGGAATGAAAGCGTGGGGTTCATCTGTGTGTGATCTTCCTAACACTCTCTGGAAGTCTGGTCTAAGCTTAGTTCTCCAGAATTTCTTCTACCATCACAAAGAAGAAAGAGACTGGCAAAATAGGTCTGGAAAGAACGCTACTTGTGTCATAAAGTCTTTGTAAAGCTGTTGGCACTTTTGAGAAGGGAATGGGATAACGGGCAGTTGAGGCAGACTTTCTGACAGGACTTTTGTTCTTTATCCCTGTGCCTTCCCATTGCTCCTCATCAATATTATCTTGGGTTTTTTGTTTGATTTGTGGGGTTTGGTTTTTTTTTTTTGATTGGTTGGGTTTTGTTTTGTTTGTTTTTTTCTGTGTAAGTGCTGCTGCAGAAGGTACATCTGAGTAAGCCAGGTCAGTGGGCTATGCCTGGCTGCAGTTAATAACTCCCATGCCTAACTTCTGGAGGCATTTGAAACCCACCTAGATGTGTTCCTATGTGACCTGCTCTAGGTGATCCTGCTCTGGCAGGGGGGTTGGACTGGATGATCTTTCGAGGTCCCTTCCAACCCTTAACATTCTGTGATTCTCTCATCCACAAGATGAGAGCAACTTAGCTGAGCTTCTTTCTTAGTTATGAAGACCTGGGAGACTGAACATGCTTTGATAGGAAACTGAATAAATTAAAATAGTTACAAGTCCTACATTTCAGTGCCACTAATTTGGAACTGAGCTTTGCAACTTCAGCTTTATCAGTGTACTCTAACTCACATAAGAGTCTGCAAATTAGCATGGACAGCTTGAAGTTCCATCTCCCAGGACAAGTAACATCAGTAATTAAATTTCAAACACAGGTTTGTCTTATGTATCTTTGTCAGGTAATCTGTTTCTGGTTTGAAAGATAAGTAGGAATTTTCTGAACTCCTTCATACTTATTTTTTCCTTGAGACTAACATAGAGTGCAAAACCTCTTTTCTAGATTAGAGGCTTTGAAACTGCTTACTGCATCGATAGCATGGGACACACCAACGGTGGCTTTGTTGAGCTTGGGCCATGCCACAGAATGGGAGGAAATCAGGTAAGGAGCTTGGAGGCAAGTCTGAAGGAGAATCTCTTGCTGTGGATGGTACCAGGACAGTTTTCTGTTAAGCCTGTACGTGCAGTCACTTAGGTGCCAGTTAGAGAGATGGGAGTTAGGGATTTTCCGTAAGCGTACTGGCACTGCTAAAATATGGGAATCTGAAAATATAATTTCAAACACAAATGTTACAAAATCGAAGGCAAATTCATAATCTCTTCTTCAGTAAATCAGGTACATGAGGAAGCAAGAACTGTGTCTTAAAGCAACTGTATAACTGCATTAGAATAACTGCAGCTTTTAGCATGGCTGCCTATTCACCATTTCAATAATTAATCCTTCAGGAAACAACCCCCTTACTCACTCTGGCTCAGTTATTTCACAAAGTTGTTTTGTTCTAATGAAAGTATAAAATAATTTCATGCAGTAACCCATCTTCCACCACAGCAGACAAGAAATTGAATACAGATTTGTCTGCGCTTCATTAACAAATTAATTGGCAAAAGATAATTCCTAGTGGATGTTTGCAATCCAAGCTGCTGTCATGTTTGACCTGTATCTCCACAAACCTACCCACACTACCACATAAACATGCTGTTCTGTCTTTATATCTCCATTTTCATTTGGAAAACTTTTCAGAATTTGAAGTCCTTATTTATGGTGATGTAGACTTGAACCAGGTAAGTTTTGTTGCAGCAGTCATGAAAACATTTGCAGAATGGTACTTTTAAAAATCATATTTGGGTTAGCTCTTAGTAACCCTTGACGTACCTTTTTTTTAGATATTTAATGAAAAAAAATCCCTAAACTACTTTTTCTGTATATGTTACCTCCAAAAGCCCTGTAGCAATCATTCTGTAAGAAGTAGCTGGGCTAATCTTTTTTGTATCTGGATGCATTAGTTTGATTTCCTCCATGGGCAAAATGCCAAAGTTTTACTGTCTTCACATGAAATTTCTGTTGAGGACCAAGGAATTGCTACTAGACCTTTAAAAAAAATAGATAGTGGCATCAAATCATACAAAGGCTTTTAATCTAACACTTGCAGAAATCTCCCAAATAGGGATCCCTTTATTTTTGTCATTTTAATCCTGCTAGTTCAGTCTCTTAGCCTTCTATATCCTTACAGAGAAGTTATCAATGAGTTGAGTGTCCTGATAGTAAAAGTGCATTACATCCTGTAAAATAAAAACCCCTTCTGAAATATAGGTGTAATAACACCAGAGAATGTTATATGAATTGCATTATGCAATTTTGTTGATATTTTCAGTGGTTCTAAAATACTTGTTATTTTGATTCAACTGTTAAAAAAGGTGATGCTTTATTTTTTTTTATTCCTGTTAGCTTTTCCGAATCAATGAAGCTAATCAACTCATGCAGTATGATCAGTGCTTAACTAAAGGACCAGATGGATCCAAAATTATGATTACACACTGTAATCAGAACGAATACAAGGACTGGCAATACTTCAAGGTATGCAGCAGATATACAGCAAAAAATGAATTGCGGTTTGCATCCTGGGGGTTTTTTTCCCACCTTTTACAAATTATTCTATATATATATATCTGAAAATGATCTACAACAAGGTTAACTAAACCAAGCAGAGTAAGTTGTTAACTGTACATTCTGAGAAATCTATGATCCATGCTTGCCAGGAAGACTTACTGTAGGGAAAGATGCTCCTTGCTGTCTTCTCTAGCACAATCTTTAAGGAAAATCTTGTGGGGCTGCATGTGCTGCCACCGATTTGTTAGGAGCTAGCACTTGTCTTGGAGGAAGCAAAGAGGATGTCAACTACTGGTGACAGTTTCTAAGAGCTTTTAGTGCCATCACCCTCTCTGTCAAGAAAGTTTCTTCATCTAATGTATGCTGTAAAAGGATTACTTAAATGCTGCAGTGCATTTAGCACCTAGAGTCAGTACTAGATCTAATTTGGGGAGTTTTAAACTGAAGTATTGCTCTGTTTAAAGACAGATCTTTTTAAGCCTACATAGGAAGAGGTAAACATAGTGTTAGTCTCTGCCTTTCTGTGTTGTCTTTGCCTTCTGTTACTTCTTTTTCTTGTTCATTAGCTGTTTGCCAATAACGTGCTCTGTTGTGAATTCTGGGTGTGGTGCCATTCTAATGCTCTTGCAAAACCTATGCATTTTTAATAAGGACGGAATGTTGGCTGATAGGCATGTGAGGGCTGCTGCAGTCTGTGTAGTCCCTACATCTGTAAGTCCTCTATTAATACTGGTTTTGAAAGTGTTCTTTTTAAAAATGTCTTCAGATTGTATTTCTGTTTGTCTCTTAAAAAAAATGAGACTGGATAGTCTGAGGGTGATGTTATCTCTGGATGTAGCCACACATAAGAAAAACTATTCTGTGTTGATTTTTCTTCAGTCTATCTAGCATGCTGCATATTTATAAATTAGTTAGCTGGTTATCTGGATTGTCTGTGTCTGAAAGATGTAGGCACTGTTGAGTGTTATCCTTTAAGCCACTCCACTTCCTGTTATTTGCATAGAGCTAGAATATACTAAGCACCATAATGCCATTTCCACCCAGCTTTCCTGTGCCATATAGACAAAAAATTCAAAATCAGTAAGCAGTGTTTCGGTGCCTACCAACTTCTGCTTTAATACTGGAATAATATATAGCACTTGTTAACTCTCCAGCCATTCTAGTGTGTCCCAGCATGCTGCTTGGCTCTTCTCTAAGCATTTTTTTTTATGCCAGAAGATCCATTTTCTCCACAGTGGTACCAAGTTGTGTAATTGTTTGCTTATTACTCCCAGTTATAAGGAAGCCCAGTAGGCACGATCTGGGCTGTAGAACAAACACTGACTGGCTTCCAGAAGGAAAAAAAAAAAAAAAAAGAAAAAACAACAAAAAAAGCACCAACAACAAAAGCAGGGGGTGGTGAGTGAGGCGACCACCAAGGGTGTGTAACCAAGCAAATACTAGAAATTTGGCACACTCTGCTGTGCAGTACAGAGGGTATGACCGTTTCTTCTGATGAGGAGGATGTAAGGAATGAAAACACTTAGGAACTGCTGAAAAACATTGTGGCCTTGTGTAAGTGAAAGTTGCCAGGAGATGTTATCTGACTGGTAGGCTGGTTGTTTTTGGAATGAACAGTCGTGTGCCAGTTTGGTGAGTTTAGCATCTGTGCTGCGTGAGCGTTGAGCAGGAGCAAGGCTCTGGTGTCTATAAGGAAACATCCACAACAGGGCTGGTGACTTTCTGCCTATTGCAGTTGCATTATGTGAGGGCTAACCAGAGGAGGATCTGCCCAGTGAAGTCAGTTCTCATTGAGCTGGCCTCGAGAGTGAATCTTTTTATTTGGTTACAGGGTGGATAAAAAGGTTTTGGAAGCGTTTTAAGACACAATTTTGCTCATTTTCTTAGTTTGTCCTCTAAGAGAACTGGGAGGCGTCTCAAGTAGCCCTACATATATCAAACACATTTCATAATATGAAGGCTGTAATAGTCTAGGTTTAACAAATAGTAAAATGAGTATAGAGCTGATCTGTTCTGGGACCTTGAAAGCTGGTTCTGTAAATAGCTACATTGCATTTGTGAAGAAGATGTTTAAAAAAAAAAACAAAACAAAAACCAAAAAAAAAAAAAAAAAAAAAAACCCAACCAACACATGTTCCTGATGATTGTCTTTTCCAGAATCTGCACAGATTTACTCATATTCCATCAGGGAAGTGCTTGGATCGCTCCGAAGTCCTCCATCAAGTTTTCATTTCAGAGTGTGACTCCAGTAAAGCAACGCAAAAATGGGAAATGAACAACATCCTTAGTGTGTAGACAGACAAAAACCTACCTACTGACACATTAATTTGTACAGGACTGAAAATAGCCTGGAAACTGCTGCAATTCTTAACTGTGTACAGCTGCAAGCCTCCTGGCTTGGATGAAGGACATAGATGAACTGTGATTATTACAATAACATTATCATCTGCAGTTAATGTTTACAAAACTGCTTTACCTTAAACTCTGTAGATGTTTACATCTTTTTGTTTTGAGATGTCGGTAAATTAATGTGCTGTTGGCTGTGTTTCACAGGAACATAGCTAAAAGCGTTGTCTTCTTTGGGATTACACTCAGGGGTCTGAAGGCAGTTTTTTTACACACACTTGAAAAGGTTGGAGTAACCAGATTTTCATAGAACTTGGTGATTATCAACCTCTTGTATATTTTTATTTAATTTTACATCTTACTAAGCACTGCCACAGGTTCTTAGCCAGGGTGGCCTTCTCTCACAGTCATGCTGCTTTTTTGGAAGGTGAATTTCAACATATTTAGTGCCTCTTTCATTTCTCTCTTTCACAAGAAAAAGCATTTGTTGGAAATTACAGTGGATTCTTCTGAGCTGTCACCAGGGGTAGAGACCAACCATACCACCCCATGGAATTATTGTGTTACTGAAGACAAAGTTCTATTGCCAGCTTAGCTGCTCTACATCAACTGGAAGTTTTGTACTGTGCAAGGAAGAGCTTAGTGTCGAGTTTAGTGCTAATGTGGTACATTTTGATGGAAATAAGCACCCCTGTGATTCCAGTTAAGAATTTATAAGCACTAACTTGCTTGTTTAAACCATGCCTTACATTAATAAAATAAAATAAAATAGCTGCACAATTATCTAAACCTTAGAAAGAATCCAATGCTTCATTTATATAATCATTTTAAATGGAAATCACTTAAAGGTGGACTAAAACTTTTATTTAGGGAAAAACATGCAGCTTCTTAAAACATCTGCCTAATTCTTTACGAGGACATCTGTCAACTGGTTTAGATGCCAGATATAGATTTTGAAAGAGAAATGGAAATCCTGAAACCACATTTATGCATACTAATTTTCTTCTTATTTTTGTCACTGGAAACTTCTCCCGAGGGATTACAAACACAAAATACAACCACTTGGTGCTATAGCATTCAGAATAGAACATGGAGAAGTTCCTCAGAATGTTCTGGAAAGAACTCCCTTAGGAGTATAAATGCTTAACTCTGAATGAGCAGAGAGGTGGAGGAGAAATGACTTAGCCTCACTTCCTTATTCCAGATTTTGTGACTGTTAAATGTTGACATCAGTGTACTGATTCCATAGGAGTTATGCCTATAACATGTCACACTATTAAATATGCCTAAATACGTCCCTGAAATCTAGATTAGCATTGCATGCAGCTTCCACTGACGTTAGCAAGGGTTATGTATCATATTTGGTGACAGAGTTTGATCTTTATAGGGCTGTCTGCACTGACCTGTTAGTTTGGGATCTTCCCTAGTTTCTTCAAACTTCTCATCTGTCCTTTCAGAGCTATGAAAAAAATAGAAAATAAAGGAGGGAGGAACTGGAAGAAAAGGAAAATAAGGGGGTGTGTCGGTACATGTTCCTTGTGTGTATGAAAACTGACTCCATTTTTGTGTGTTGGGTAGATTAATTTAATCATACAACTATGCATAAGAGAAAGAATGGTGGCACAGAAATTGTGCAGGTGTGCATTTTAAATGGGTATTTTGTGCAATTCATTGAAAGCTGATGCTGTATGTGAATATGAATCTGTATGTGAGACTGAAACCTTACAAAACATGAGATCGTTAAGAAGCTGTTGCTGTAATGATTTTTTTCCTACTATAGCCAGCTTAGAAGAAAATAATTCCCATATTCTTGCTTTGTAAGTCGATGATAATATCACTATGCATTTCTACATATTTTATAAATTTGATTTATGCAGATTTTGATACACTGTATGTTTCTGTAGAAATTGTATAAATCTTTAAAAAATTTATTAGGGATAAATCTGGGAAGCCTATGTATATCTTACTTATAGGTTGCTTGTTTTTTAGGTGAAGTAAATAAAATATTTGAATTTTTGGGTTTACTATACTTTTACAGAGTAAAAGTGGATTATTATCTTTATAGAAACCCCATATCTCGATCTAGATAGCTTGAGTGTTACAAAATTAAAAATATTAAAAGTGTATTATTTTGCTTTTTATCTAGGTACGTTTTGTCACATCTTGTGGACTCAGGTTTTTTTTCCCAGTGAAATGAAAAATGCAGTTTAGACCAAGAGTTGCCACATGGACACGCATGGATTTTTGTATCACCTGCCCTGATCTAATGAGGTAGATTTAATATGCTCATAGAAAAATGAACTTGATAGTGGTTTCTGAAGTAGAATCAGAGGATTAGCTGATAGTTTTAGTCGATTTATGTTTACACCAACAAACATGTTTCAAACAGGTTTTGTTGCTGAGAAGGTTCCTTGGCAGAAGGGTATGCTCTTAATTAAAGACATGCATTCTGGCCTGAATCAGGGACTGATGGGAAGGAGACATCTTTCTTCCTTACCAGGGATCCTAGCACTAGGGGGACCAACAGCACCCTTCGGGCAGTACCAAAGATTTCGTCCCCGTTGATGGCATCCTAGAATCAATCCATTCTCTTTCCCCAGTGCCAGTCAATCTCCTTTAATGCTGCTCCCGTACCATCTGCCTCCAGATTGCAGTCTCTGGAGCCAAAAGTTAACAACTTAACTGCTCTGATACTAGACCAAGAAGCTTATTACACTCTGCCAGGTATGCAAAAATTGCATGCTTGTCTCTGATCTGTGAGACTTCTCACAAGAAAGGGAAAAAAACATACTGCTGCCTATAAAACCACAAAAAAAAAGGCATTGGTAGAATTTGCTGTATATCAAGCACAATTTTCCCTTTAGGCTAAAAAAGATCAATTTGTGCAAGTTCCATGGAGGCAGGGAGGGGGACTTCAGAACATGCAGAAGAAATTATCTACGCCATTGAACACAAACTATATTTTTGTAAAAGCATTTATTGCTTGATCCCTGCTGGTGAGCTTAGTTGTAATAGATGAAAGGAAACGACTCGGGGAAAAACAGATTAGCAGTGTTTCTGTTTCTGGTTGTTGTCCTCACTAGAAAAGGCACGGGAATACTAGATCTTGCTGTGTTCTGAAATCTTACCTGGCTTATGAGAGCAATTCTTGAGAAGTTTTAGTGGTTACCTTCCAGGGTAGTATTTACTTTCTGGAAACATGGGAAGTGGTTGCCAGTGTTTAGTCCTCAGGTTGTTGACTTGACTTACCCTGCAGTCCTCTGAACTCCCAGAGTGTTGGAATAGTAAGTTGTGTAGCTTGGCTGGCACTATATAGGAGGACTCTCTACAGAAAATGAATTGAGGTAGAACAAGTGATAGGCTATCAAAAACTGAGTTTGCCTCCTTTTGGGTTAAAAAAAAAAAAAAAAGTAAAATTACATATATATGTATATATAAAAACTGTTGAATGACCCCTGAAGATTGAAGCCACTCTGTCCCTCCTTTCTCCTTTCACTGTGAGGAGCCTGTGGTCATCTCTCACATGCTGCTGCCGTGAGTGCGTGCACTGGTGTGTGCCTGCTCGCTCATTGTACCCCTCACTGCTTAACTAGGATGGAGCACAGCAGACGTGGGAAGAGGTGTTTGTGTGGATTACACAGCTCAGTAACCCAGTTAATGGTTAGTAACCTTTGTTTTTCAAAGCTTAAAAACATAGTCCTTTCTTTACGCTAAAGAACAAATACAGTATTCTCCATTACCACGTCACATGGGCTCTGGTAAAAGAAAAAATAAGCTGTCTGCACAACCCCTAGGGTCTTTACCATGTTGCACTGCTCTGTGGCTGTTCAGAACATCCAACACAGATGGAGACTCTTCAGCAAGGTAGTGGCAGAGCTTCCAGTCTGATGGATCTTAACCGACTGATGGGAAATGCATGTTCCTTCAGTTAGCAGGTCGATGAAGGTGACGAGGATCAAAGCCTGTAAGTAGGTGTTAGAGCTGTTCAGACACCAAGATGAAAAGGTATGTTTGTGTGCTGGATCCCTTCTTTTTCTCACTAATAGACTTCACTGAAAAGAAGTGTGATTGCTTGGGGGACCCAACCATGCCCCTTCCGAAGTGGAGCAGAAGTAAAGCAGGGCTGAGGGCTGGTGGGTCCCACAGGGCTCATGAATGCAATCATTCAGTGTGAAAGCTGAACTGTACCCAGTGAGCTGCCACTTCAGACAGCTCAGAACTGTTTCTTGGGCAAGAGCAATACCTCCTGCACAAGAAAGGAGTAGAAAGGGGGGAGAAGCAGCATAGCACTGACTTCCATTAGAAACCAAACAAAATAAACTCATCGTGCCCAACATGTGCGTGATGGCCAAAGCAGCCCTCTGGCTCAGCATCCCAGAGGTCCTGAAAGGAGAAGGGAAAATGAATGGAGATGTGAGTTTTACTTTCCTGGAAAGGGCTGCTGGTGGCAGTGTGTGTCAGTCAAGAAGGCAGTGTGCCCAGGCAGTTGTTAAAGCACAGCCTTGAAATGAAGAAGTCCTGCTAGGAAGAGGCTTTCCGAATTACTTGAAGGCACTAGAGTGGAAATAGGCATCAAAATATAGCTTTTTCCCTTGAAAATTGTGGAAGGAAAATAGTCCAGGACAATATTTTTGATGAAGCATTGACATTAAACAGTGGTGAATCTTTGAACGTAAATCTCTGGATTCTCTGCGTGTAGGTGCACGTTCTCTGCATTAGGCTTGTCACAAGATAAAGAAAGCATTAGCACTTTTGGGTAACAGCTGGGCCAGAGCCATGAAGACTGGTACCTATTTCTGAGGGCTGTTGGGTGAAAATGTGCCCTCTGCCAAATCTGCTTCCACACAGCCAAGGATCTCATCCCACCGGGAAAGGACCATGGCATTCTGTGAGACCTTGAGCCCTAGCTGGCAATGGATGCCTCGCTAGCTGCAGCCTGAAGGATGGCTACACCCCCCTGCCAGAGTCCTCAAGCTCATCACAGTTGCCAAACAGGCAGCTATTTTCATTGCAATTTTCCAATATTTTTTTTATTTCTGAGGCAGCAGAAGCAATGAACAAAAGTAGAATTGGATGAAAGTAGAAGCCTTCTGGAGGATTCTTTTGAGTTCATGAGGATGGAGATTTGGGAAGAGATGACCAGGAGAGAAAGCACACCAAGCTCTGGAAGTGCTTCTAGTCATAGTGCTCTTTCAATTGCACTGAGGAATGCCCCGGAGTCGTACCCGTCCTGAAGATGCCAAGGAAATCTTGAATCTCTAAGACAGAGCTAATCAACCTATTGATGAAGGGAAAGCCATCTGTCCTGCTGTCTGGGAGTGAAGGTAAGATGGTCTGGGGTGTTGCTGAGGAAAACAAAACCAGAGTGGGGTCTGGTTACTACTGATATTAAAGCTATTGGGATTAAAGTCATCTTGAACTGCACCATTCTCAGCTGGAGATAGGAGCCACTTCAGGGGTTGTTTTGTTTTGTTTGGTTGGGTTCTTTCCCCCCGTTATCTTCTGTGTGATGATTGTGAGAGGAGTGGAGCCTGTGCTCTAGAAATATCAGGACCCTTTGTCTCTGATGGACAAAATTGAAAAGTATTTTGACTTAGGATAAAAACAGAGCTTAACACAAGAACCTAAAAAGTTACATACAAGATCAGACCAAAAGTCCAGGTAGCACAGTAGCCTGTCTCCCTGAGTGGTCAGTAGGATCAGTGTGGTCAAGGAGCACAGGGTGGAGTGAAAGGACACCCAAGGATACTTTTCCCTACTTCTGGCAATATACAACTCAAGCACTTTCTGAGTTAGAGATGGTATTTTCTGTTTAATAGTCCAACTGCTGTTTTAATCTAGGTAGACTTTGGTCATTCGTCACATCTGATAATGCAGAAAGTTTTGAGGTTTCAGAGGAGTCATACTGGCTCTGCAGTTCACTCCCAAGACAATTAACTGAGGTACAGGAGAATTGTGAAGGCTTGTTGAAGGTCTTCATTCCCAAAGGAGTAGTTACTAGTGCTGGGTTCAGCCAGACAGGAGGTGGCTTCAAGGTGGCAGCACTGACAGTAACATCATCACAGCACATTTTTCTAAGGGCCTTTTAGAAGGATGTGGTCTTGTCCACACAAAAATCATTCTTTCAGCTCTGCTGGAGAACAGGTTTATGGGCACTAACTTTACCATTACATGTCTGGGCCAGGAAACACTGAGAATAGTCACACAACATAGGTGGAGCACCACATTTGCTGGCTATAAAGATTTTTTTCTGGTGGTTGACTCCATATTCAGTTCTGGGACATCAAGAGCCTCTCCAGTGCTGAGGCTGGAAGGGGTAGTTGATCTCAGGATATCAGAATAATCAGAGCAACGTACAGGTTCACTCCATAATTGATGCTGGCCTGTGATAATTAAGTAATTGCACTGATGGAGAAAAATTTGCATAGGCAGTCAACTTTTTTACCGGATAGGTCTGAATCTCACGTACGTCTCGCAGCAGAGTTAATGTATACATTACAGCAAGGGCTGTATGCATTGGAGAACGCAGCAGCAAGCTGCTGCTGACATCTGGACTCCGTTAACGGGATTCTTGACACTGGATTCACATGGGAGCACAGAAAGCAGACAGGGCTGTGATGCAGCTCATGTGAGAGGCCCAGTAATTCTGGAAATGCAGGGGTTGCAGGCAAACCACTTATATATTTCAAGATGTGGAAAGAAATACAAGCCAAAATGAGAAAACAAACAGAAAAATAAATAAATGCTAAGGCTAGTGAAGCAGGATCAGGGACAGTCACCAGCACAAAAAATAACCCATCGCTGAGCACTGCATGCTAGGTTATGTACCAACATTATATACAAGGTGTCTGTGATACACTGTCGTGAAACAGTTCAATAGATAATTAGGTAATCAAACATAAAACTTTCATTCCTTTTTTTCTGATTTTTCTCTCCACAACCATATGCAATTTCTGAGTTCTGAAGCCTGTATATACTGCAGTCAGTTCCCAGGGCTGTAGCCATTCTAATCAAGGTTTTCCTCCTGAAAACACACCAAAAGCACCCCAAAAAGCAAAAGTTCTTCAGAACATAGATATTTCTTTGGAAAAGTAAGACCAGCTCTGAAAATAGGCTTTGTTTTAAGCTGATCTAAGAAAAAGGAAACTTTAGATTCCTTTAGGAATGCAGTAAGAAAATACTAAATATTTATTTTGTTCTTTGTACTTAATAGTGCCTAATACGCTGTTCGCTTTTCTAGCAAACATCTATTACATCTTCACAGAATTATCTATTACAGTTCCAGCATCTCCTCCAGACTAATGTAATGTCATTTACTGCCACCTACATTACATGACATAAGCATTAGGCTTGCTCTTTCCCTTCGGGTGTGTTGAGGGAGCACATATTAACATGTAATACACTGTGTACTAACCACACGTCGTTTTTACCCATCGCTTCACGCTGCGGGCTGGCTTTGCACTACTTCACTTGTTAGCTCTCACCTTTCTTGCAGCACCATTCAGCACTTTTTTTCTAAGTCACTTCTGTATATATTCAACAATGAGTAGTCTCCCCATCTCCAAAATAACCTGTGGGTTTTCACAGGTGATTTTCCTCCCCGGTGGAACTGATGACTAGTTCCTATTTTGTTCTTGTATTCTTAAGCAGCTGTTTATTCATGGAAAGCCTTTGATGGTGACTGACTTCTTTTATAAGAAATAGAGCAGACCAAACTCCTGACCGGAACTACCTGATCTCCTTCACGTTCATGACCACTGATTCTTCAAAGAATATTTACAGGTCTGTGGAAAAGGACTTCCTCTTGTGAAGTTGCAACTCCTGTTTTGTCCAGCAGCTCGTGCCTCCTACCAACTTGCCATATGGGCATTACTGGTCTGAAGTTCCCTGTATCTCCACAGAATGCTTTCTGAAAATGAGTGTCATATTTGTGACCTTCCATTCCTTTAGCACTAAGGTGGTTTTAAATATGGTTCATAGTTCAGCCATTTTCTCCTTGAGTTTCCTTAGAACTCTTGGATGAATACCATCTGTCCTGTCATTTTGTTTCAAAACCTTTTACACTTGGATTTGAGACAGATGCTCTGCCATGCCTCTCCCCTTAAAATGGTCTGTCATGAAAACTTCCTGAAGCTTCTCTAAGAGGTTAAAAGAAGAAAAAAAAAAAAGGTTTTTCTTTTCCTGAAATCCTCTCTAGGTATTGCTACTATGTCTGGAGCATCTATTGTCCCTAGGAAAGCTTGGCAAGCTTCCTGGTTTTTGAAAGTTGTTACTAATCCGTGTCCTCGGGATGTTCTTTTTCCCTGCCACGCATCACTGTGTCTGGCCTGTCAAGGGGGCAGGTTTCTTCTCTTCCACTGGTTTAGAAACTTCAGCTTTTTAAAGACTGCTTTCCTGCGTTGGTTACCTGCTCTTTAGCCACGTCAGCCTTTTTTTTTGGTGGTCTTTTTAGTCTGCTCTACTGAGCGGTGTGCCTTCGTGCTGGACCCCTCGCGCAACGTGAGCGGTGCTGATGCCTGCAACCATTTTGGGCATCTCTTTTTAGCTTTGATTTGAGACAGACCTCCCAGCTCACCTCCAGTGAAAAGTTTCAAGTGAGTCATTTCGGAAGATTGTCCATATTGAACACGGATGTGGAAAACTAATTTAGCTTTTCTCCTGCATGGCCTTATCTTTTCTGAACATTCCCGTTCTACTTTGATCACTTCTGGTCCTTTCCAGCACTAGCTCTTTCAGTGCTCACAGATGGGAGTTATCTGAACCCCCTGACCTGACATACCAGACTTTTTCAAGCTTAATTCGAAAGCAGTAATTTCCACATGCTCTTTTCCATTTGTCTTTAATCTGCCTATATTCAACATCCTTCTTCTAGAAAGGACAAATGACTAATTCTCTTCAGTCGTGACATTGTTCTCGGCTGAGAGATGGGCCTGATGCAGAGCTGTGCCGTGGCTTGCCCACAAATTGATCTGTGTAAGGATGTGGGTCAGGCCAGCAGAGCGGTGTCATAGACTGGTTTTGCAATCACCATCTCTCCAGCAGTCAGGATGTATTTGTAAATGAGACCATAAACAAAGGTAACCCACGGGTGGCTTTTCGTAGAGCATTGTTAGGCTGTGGGAGAGCAGAGTGGCAACATCAGGCAGTTCCCCACCGATTTATTGCAGGAGTGGTGCTGAAGCTAAATTAGCTAATTAACACTAAATGAAATAGAACCCAAAAGCCATTTTACCTCACCGAGGAAACTATTAGAAGAGCTCCTTTATTCTGAATTACCTCAAGATATGCTACTATTCTGACACAAACATCTAAAATCCTGTAAGCCATGCAGCTTTCTAGGCACCTGAAGGGTTGTGTTTTGTTTCAGTTTAAAAGCACTTGAGCAGAAGTAAAAAAACATTTCAACTAATCAAACTAGTCAATCGACTCCGCCGCTACTGCTCTGCTGCAAAAGATTATTTCAATCTAATCAAAAAGACTTCTTGAAGCATCACTGCTCTGCTTAGGGAGGGAGTCAGAGAACGGAGGGGAGGTGATGGTGCATTGCAACGGGGAAACGTGAACAGAGCGGCTGAAAATGAGCGAGACCAGCAGTGTCTCAGCTACACGCTGCGGCAGGGAATTGCCTCCAGCTGCAGGAATTTCCAAGTTAAGGAAAAAGGTGCTTTAGGATTGCATACTCTACAGGAGAAAATGTTCTTTGAGCACTGGATGTACAACTGCCTCTCACTTCCGCATCTTCCCAAAATGTGAGCTTGCAAATGGGAGCCATCGATTCCGCCCGTGCAGGGCATCTTTGGCAGGTCCAACACGTACAGCAGCAGCGAAGCCTTCTGATACTACTTCAAGTATCCTTGGGGCAGAGTGGTAAGGGAAAAAAAACAACTGTGGGTTTCTAAGGCCTTGAAAGATTAGTACCCACTTCAGTATAAACGTTTGCATTGCCTTTACAGTTACCTTATGTCAATACTTTCGGGAATACAGGAAGTGGTTTTGTCAAAACTCTATATATTACCGCTAACCTACCAGTGACATGTACCATGGTTATAGTGCTGAAATCACTTATATGTACAATGACTGTATGCAAATTTATTTCAGAAGTTGAAGGACAATAAGGAGACACTGTAAAAACAAAGTTAGAAGCCTATCCTTTATATTACTTAATATTTTAGATACTGTTTTTCAGCACTGAGCTTCCAAAGGCTAGTAAAACCTATTGCCTAGAACTTATCTCAACAAATTAAACTTAAGCTTTAGCTGTGGGATCTCCAGTTTCCCACTTCTCAATATTGTTGGCTGTCTGGACTTTTGTATGTACTAAAAGCTGAGTGGAGTTAAAAAAAGAAAAGTGAATACTAATAACTAACGTACCTAGCAATAGCTACCACCAAAACCAGGAACAGAGCAGGAGCACATGTTCTTTACAAATGCCTCCTCTCTTTTCTGCAGGAATCTCTTGGTATGTGTGGAGACAACATTCCAACATTTTTCACGCTGTTCTGCAAGCTGCGTGTTTTATGAGAAGCTAATACAGGGACCCGGGGGGGGGGAAGGGAAGGAGCAGGGAACATCTGGGAAGACATACCTCTAACCACATCTGTCTTATAGCCAACCTTCCAGTCCTGCTATGGACAGCAGAAAAGGCCAGCGACCCTGAGCTGTGGGAAGGAAAGCTCCTAAGATTCACTCGTTATCAGCTAGTACACTTAAGACAAAACTTTAAGACCTGTGCCTCAGTACTTTGGGGAAAAATGGTAATCCAGAAATAATCATCAGCAACTTCAGTACTTAAACTTAGGGAGCTTTTTCCCCTCACAAGGTGATAAAAGCAAATCCTAGCACAGGGAAAACATCAATGGCAGCTAGCAACGGGGTAGTGGGAACTCCTGTCGAAACAAACTCTGGGAATCAACAGGAGAAGGGCCAGTTTTGCAGTAACAGAGATAGCCCACACACAATGCTGTGCCAAGGCTCCAGCACGCTGGGAACACCCAGCCTCTCAGAAACATCAAGAATACAAGTGTCATGTACAACATTTTATTACAAAATTGTTAAAAAAAGTAATGCAATGCAATATACTACAAAATATAAGAACAGCTATTAAGCTACCTCCTTTGTTTTACTTAGCTAAAGTAACACCTGGCTCTCGGTCACTGAATTTCAACAAATCCATTAAATATGCAGAAACATTCCATTTTTTTTTTTTTTTTTTTTTTTTTTTTTTTTTTAAACAGAACTGTAGCAGCCCTCAGCTACTACTTACATTAAAAATAGAGGTCTCCCTACAAAGAACCACATTACCTATACACAATTCTGTACAGATTTTTATACTGAAGCTAACAATGAGCTGCACATGAGTTCACATTCTTAGCAAAATATTGGATTTTGAGCATAAATCTTTACAGCAGGACATTCATTTATTCCTCATCCTCATCTTCTTCCTCCTCTTCATCATCCTCTTCCTCCTCCTCCTCCTCTTCTGGTTCTGCTTTCTTCTTAGATCCTGCAGGCCTACCTGGGCCCTTTTTTCCTGCATCACTCTTGCTCTTGGCACGATACGCCGCAATATCCTGCAAGAAAAATGCTGGTTTAGTTGCTGGCAACGTAACTCTGAAGACAAATTTGTGCTGCTTCAATTAACTGAATAGTTCTATATTGTCCAGATCAAATACAGGCTGTGTGGAGAAGCAAGGTGTTAACCTTGGGATTTCCATGCTTACAGCTTTCAGCAAGAGATCACAGGAGAACTTTAGGACTGCTGCACTCTGGAGTATAACTGTGTATTTCACCAAGGAGGTGACCCATTTTCTTGAAGTAAAGCATCTTATTGGCAAAATCTCTACCCACGTAAAAACCGCATCCAGGTTCACTCTGGAACCTCCCCACGCCCCACCTACCTTTCCATGCATTCTGAGGCCTGGAAAAGGCTGACAAACACTTAAATCGCGTATCGTTTAGGTGCAAAACCAAAGTCACACATTTACAGTGGTCTCTACAACTTTAATCATGATTTTATCACCTTCACTGTACCTTTTCATATTTCTCCTTTAGTTTTGCAGCCTTCTGTTCATAGGGCTGTTTATCTTTTGCCGACTGTTCAGACCACATTTCACCCAATTTCTTCGCTGTATCTCCAATAGACAAGCCGGGATGATCGTTTTTGATTTTTGGACGGTGTTCAGAACAGAAAAGGAAAAATGCGGATCTAAATCAAGAGACAGCGATTAAGATTATTACACTATTAGAACTAATAGGGTTTGGGGTTTTTTTTTTGTCATCAAAACACTCACGGTGGTCTTTTAGGAGCATTGGGGTCCTTTTTCTTTCCCTTCTTCTCGCCTTTGGGAGGCACGTAGTTTTTCATCTCCCTGTCGTAACGAGCTTTGTCTCCTTTAGCCATTTCTTCAAACTTTCCTTTTTCCTTGCTAGACATTGTCTGCGGACACACGGAGAGGAAAGGGGAAGAGTCTGGATGAGATAAAGCGCCTGGTGACCCACTAACGCTTAAGCAGCAGCTGCTGCCGGGGATCTTTTCCCAGCAGCCCGCGGCAGGGGCGGGGGCCAGCCCGGCCAGGGCTCCGCACGGCTCAGCCGGGCCCGGCCCCGCTCACCTTCCACCGCTCCGAGCACTTCCTCGAGAACTCGGCGAAGTTGACGGACGAGTCTGGGTGCTTCTTCTTGTGCTCCTCGCGGCAGGTCTGCACGAAGTAGGCGTACGAGGACATCTTCCCCCGCGGCTTGTTGGGGTCGCCTTTGCCCATGGCGAGGTCGGCGGCGGGTCCCTGCGCGGGGGAGGGAAAGGCGAGGAGCGAAGAGGCGGCGTGAGGGCGGAGCGGCGCCGCCGAGCCCAGCCACGGCCGGGCGGAGCCGCGCCTCAGGCCGCGCCCGCCTCTCACCCGCCGGCGCCTTCCCGCCCGAACACGCCCCCCGCGGCCGCCGGCCCCTCCCCGCCGCAGCCTCTCGCCCGCCCGCCCTCCCTTTCCACAGCATCTCCCGCCGCCTAGCGCCTCCGCCCGCCCCCCGCGGGGCCCGGCCCGCCCGGCGCCGGAGCCCGCGCCCC
>JANVCC010000035.1:4465925-4513546 GCA_025345505.1 Todiramphus chloris collaris
CCCGGCCCGGCCCGCCCGCCCCGCGGGACGTTACCCCGCAGCGCAGAGCGCGCCGCCCGCCCCGGGAGCCCCGCGGTCCCTCCGCGCACGGGGCCGGCGGCGGTGTCCCCTCCTTCCCGCTCCCTCCCCCCCGGGCGCCCTCCCGCTGCCCCGCGGCCTCCGCCGGCGAGGGACGCGCGGGGCCTTGCCTGCCTGGCTGGGTGGGGCGGGCGGGCGGGCGGCGGCGCGGGCTGTGCTTCCTCCGCGGCTGCAGCTGAATGGTTTCCCGGCGGCGCACTTACAGCCTCTTGTTTTCCACAGCCCTACCCGCCACAGCAACTTGACCCGCGGCGCCCGGCGGCCCGCCCCTCGCCGCAGCCGATTGGCCGCCTCGCCCGTTCAAACGGCCTGCGGCCCCGCCCCCTAAGGCCAGGGCCGCCGGGGATTCGCCGGCTGCTGCTCCGACGTCAGCGGCCGCGGCGCTCCTGGGCTAGGTGGAGCGCGAGGGGGTCGTTGGCGCTCATACTCGCTGGAACCGGTTGGGGTGAGGACAGTGCGGGGGGCGGGACCAAAGGCGCTGGGCGGTGATTGGGGGAGAGGGACGGTTTAAAAAACCGCGGGGACCGCCGCCATTGGCCGCGGGGGCCTGTGCGCGCTCTGATTGGGCGGAGCAGGATGCGGCAGCGTGGTTTAAAAATACAAAGGGAGCCAGGAGGCCGCCGGGGCGGGAGAGAGGAGTCGAGCCCGGCTGGGGAAGTGGCTGGGGCTCGGGACAAGCCTCGGTTAGCGGGGCGCTTGCTCTGGTCGTGGCCTGGCCGCTGGAGTGTGGGATCGATCGATTTATCTTATCTATCGATCGATCGCCCACCCGAGAGTGCGGCCGTTCCTGTCTCAGGGTGGCGGCCCTGCCGCTCGCCGAGCCCTGGCGAGCAGCGGCCGTCAGCTGCAGCCCTGGGCTTTGCCTCGGACCGCGCCGCCCGAGCAAGGCTCGCTCCTGGTGGGCAGGGATGGGTGGCGGAACGGCTCTGCCCTCGGCCCGACCCGCTGGGGTAACGGCCGGGGTGGCACCCGCCCCCAGCTCCTTCCCCGCCGGGCCCGGGCTGGGCACGGTTACACCGCGGCAGGAGGGCTCGGGGTGCCCCCGAGGTGCAGGGCTCGGGGTGCAGCAAGCCCCTGCAGGGAGAGCGGGGCCTGGCGGGGCGGGGGGCGCTCCTTCCCCCTTCGGGGTGCAGAAGAGCCCGTGGCAGGTTGCGGGGGGTTGTCCCTCTCTTGCCCGCCTACGAGCACAGACGCTGGGAAGGGAAAGTGTCGCTTATTGTGATTTAGCTCTAGTCTATGTGATACGGGTTTTGATGATGTTGAGGGGTTTTTTTTTTCTGTCGTTATTTTAGTAGAATTTTCCAGTTAACATCAGTTTGGGTAAATAGTGATCTTAAATTTCTAGCACACTCACTTTTTTGGGTGTAGTATATAGCTCTGGTGAAAGGCAGGTTATAACTTTGCTTACTGAAGATACCACGTCCTCAACGGAGTTTTAATCATGTTTACCTAGGTCAGTGATTTAAAAAAAAATAATAAAGCCCCAATTTTAAAAGATGGCAGCAAAACCCCTAAATTACCAGATGGTTTTGACTCGTTGCAGGTGTACGTCAATGTCTTGACCTTCAGAGTCTTCCCCCATTCCAGGTTTGCTCAGTGAAAGGAGCATTGAATAAAAAGCACTTATCAGGTCCAGTCCTTCAAGCTTCCTTTTAGTTTTTTGTGGGTTTTTTGGGTTTTTTCCTTCCAATGAGTCCATGTTCACACAGAACAGTTGACTGATATGATAGTAAATGCCTCCTTTATCCCTGTTTCATCTTAAGATGTACATATTTGCTCAAACTGCAGCCCTAAAAGACTTAGTGTAAACTGGACAAAGTTAGTTGAAATCCATGAAGAGAGAGGGTGACTGGGAGTTAAATTGTCAGAGCAATGTGGAGATATGTATTCCCTTCACATATGTCAAAGCCTGTCAGAAACCAGTTATTATTCTTGTATAAGCTGACTTCTGTGGCAGTTCCTTCTGATAGTGTTTAACCTACAAAGTTTACACTTATCTTCTCAAAGAAACATTTACACAGGGGATATTCTATGTTCCAGTTTCGGCTCTTTGTTACTGGAAACCATTCCCCTTCTTCCCAGTAGCAAACTACTGTTCTCACTTCTGCGGTTCTGAACGGTGTGAAGGCTTAGTCATTTTGCAAGGAGCTATTTTAATTTGTTAGGTAGTTTTAAAAATGCTTTTACTTCATATGTTGGTTGGAAAGCGCTGTTTCGTTCAGGGAGTTAAGTTGCCAGATGGGTTACTCGTTCATTTAGTGGTGAACCACTTGTATAGGGCAGTTTCTTGGGGAGGATTTTCTAATTAACACCATAGTTTTGTAACAGATGGTAGAATCTTACAGTACTAGTGTACTGAATGAATCAGTACTGCCATTAGTATCGCTGGTGTAAAATCATTCTTTGGCCACCAGACTTAGCCAGAGGTCTCTGCATCACACCATTCAAACAAATCCATAGGTACCATCTCTGTTGCTTACAGCTATATAAAATGTAGATTAACTCCATCGCAATCGCTGTTACTTCTGAACCCTCGCTGATGTGGTTGAAGAACAATGAAGTGGTCCACTAGTTTTTCAGGAAACAGTTTTCTCAGTGTCAGTAACTCTAAAATAGCAAGTCATGACCTCTAGGAGTTTGTCACTGAGAAGTTACCAGGATGACTGCCCAGGCACCAGAAATTATTTTTAACAGCTGGAAGAAGAATTTTTTTCTCATTTTATCCATTTAAATCCATTCTCTGGCAGTTCTTGAACAGCCACAGCAAAAAAAAAAAAAAAAAAAAGTCTTTATTATGAACATATTTTTATTCTTCCCTTTAACTTTAGTATAACAAGTTCATGGAAAATATTAGTTTGGAACAGTCTTTGGAAATTATGGGATATAATCACTGTGAGGCTTCCTCTGTTGCATCCATTTCCACATCTGCTGTAAGAATATGAAGAAGATTGTAGAAAAGCAGGTAGGGTGAGAAAGTGTAATTACTGCTATGGGAAAAAATGGGATCTGATTTTCAAATAATTTATTCATGTTTCAAGAAAGAAATTAGGTTCTTTGTTCTCTTTAAGAGTCTTTTTGTATATTCTCTGAAAAAAAGAAAGTGTTTGCACACTTAAATATGTACATAGAGTTATGTCACGCAACACAGAGCAGCATAAGAAAGGAAACAGTTGTACTCTTTCACATCTGTCTGTCCTCCAACAAGGAAGGCAGTATTGAAAATTCTCCATGCTTGAACATGATACTGGAAGCTTTCCACGGCAGCACCAGTGCTGAAAGCTCCACGCAAGAACGGCAGCGCTAGAAACGTGGCAGCCCCAAAAGCTGTGCCTTCCAGCGCCCTCGTGCCTGGAAAGGCGCTTCTCTCCGTGCCTGGTTCCGCAATAAAAGCTGTCACCGTTTTTTCATTACACCACACTGTTCCTTTTCAGACAAAACCACAAATTCTGTCTCGAGAGATTCAGTCACTGCTGCTCTTGTAGAGCAGTGATCTACGCAGTATTGACTTTGGTTGGTCCGTGCGGTTAATTTATTAACTGCATCTGGATGACAGTTGTGGGGAAGAAGCATAAGCTCCAAGGCTTGAAACTTACTTCTGCTTGAGTAATTCAGCTCATGAAACGATTAAGTTTTATAGCCCCCCTGGCACCAAGCCCTTTTGAGTTCCTAATCTGCTCCACAATTACAATTTTGAGAGGTATTGTTAGCTTTGACTGTTCTTCAGTAACCTTCATGTGAGGAGAGGTGAACAATGCACTGACTAGAAACCCTGGATAGAAGGAACAGACCACGAAGGTACGACCAGGTTACAGAGCTGAAAGATGTTTTTAAAGAAGAGTATGTCATGAACATTAACAGTGAGTGAATGGCATGATCATTCTTTAGATAATACTGTACCTCTTGGCTTCTCTGGGCAGCTTCTACAGTTTTTCTGGATGCTGGTGTCTGTGGACAAAGTAAGAAAGACCTTTTATTTGAATCGTTTCCATCAGCGGATCCATTGCAAAAGATACCGTTCAGCTGAGGAAATTGCAAACTACAGCTGCACAACCTTAGGTCTGACCAGACTTTCATTCTGGTGTAAATGTATTATATGATGACACTGTCAGTTTTCATTCGGCCAAGGTCAAACCACCACAGAGTTCTACCATCTCTTCCCCAGAGACTCTGCTTTTACCCAAATTTCTGCATGGAGTATGGCTGAATGGTAATAAAATTCTGCTTTGGGGAGTGATTGGTCTTGACTGATTACTACTGAAAGGGTCTCTTATAGACCTGAGAAGTCAGTGTTTACTGGATGAATAATGACAGCAAGCTCCAGCTTCTCTTGAATTTAATGGCACTTCGTTAATAGTAATGCAAGATGTTTAAAGAAAAAAGCAAATTTAGCCTTAATCAGAAACTTTCTTTTCAATAGAAAAAGATTAAAATCCAAGACACAAAGAGCATTTACATAGGTCACTGCTTAAAAAAAAAAACCCTTCTTTTAAGGTGAGTTACAAAGTCTACAGACTGCAACCATATTTTGGGCCTATTTCATGTGAGTGTCTCATACTGGATATATGGTGAGACCTTTAGGATGAAATGAAAAAAACAGAACTACCTAAACTACTGCTTTTCTAAATTCAAAACAAAAAATAGTTCACTGCAGTGTTCCACTTATAAGCAGGTACTTTCTTTGCAGCTGCCCAAAAAGTTTGTGAAACTGGTATTTCTGTAAATATCTTAAAGAATTGCATTTTAGATAATATATTAAAACTTTCTTATTTTGTCTCTTGTTGTATGACATGCAAATAATATGTATTTTATAAAAATGAAATATATTTACCCTTTAAACATTACAGGTTTATTGTATGTGCTATTGTAAAGCCTGCATAACCAGTTAAGCAGCTCGTAGGCAAACAGCAGCCATGTTACACCAGGCTGGTTTGGTCTGAAAGCTCAGGAACTTGTTTTGACTTTGTGCTGTGTACCAAATACCTAAAACAAAGGCAGCCTACAGTAGACACTACCCGGGACAGCTGTGGAGCAGGGACTGCACTGCAGCAGTCATATGATAGGAAATAAATACAACAAATCTCTCATGGTACTAATGCAGATAATATTAGGAACACCAGCTGTTCCTGGTCACAATAGTTGTTAACTGAACTTTTCCAGTCTTAATTTGACAAGAACTTTTTTCCACTTGCATGGGATTAACATGAATTTTTTTTTTTTTCTTCAATTCCTAGACCTTCTTTTCATTTACTTTCTTATTTACATTCAAAGCAATACCCATGTAGCACTTTTCCCCTGGAGATCTTGGTAGGCCTCCTTTGTATTTTGCTATATTGTTCATCTCTTTTTGCAGGTAGGAGAAGAAAGCAGTCATTTGCCTTTCTTCATCCATGAGATAGTTTCACAGGCAGTTTGGAGTGGCTTTAATGGGTAAAACAGTTTCTATCCTTCTGTGCCCACCCCCCAGACTCTCGCAGCCTTGGCAAGCATTGGTACTTTACCTGAAATGTATACATGACTTGCTCTTAAGAAATAAAATGTAATTACTAATGAGAATGTTGTGTTGTTTTGCAATTAGAGAACATAGTTCCAGGCTATTTTTTTTTTTCTCCCCCTAAGCAGTGAGACAAAGAGTTGGACTGTGTCTCACCCCGGAGGAGTAATATCCAGCAGGCAGATCTGAAGAGGCTGTAGTCACAGTCTATCTCCTCAATATCCAAGCACCCATGTGAGGCTAGCTGCTGGTGCTCACTGCTGCCAAAATGAAGTGCATGTCAACCCGTGGTGGCTTACAAGTGTTGAAACTTAACAGATCAAACCAGAACTTCTTGTTTGTACCTTGTCCGTTCTGAGGGGCTGTTTCCTTCTGTAGTTGTGCGGGCTAGAAATTTCAAAACAAGCTGAACCTGGCAGAAGAAGCTGTTTCCTATACAATTTCAGCTCTAAAATCTTTTAGGAAATAGAAGAAATGAAGTTGACAAAGCTGTGTGCCCCAGGCCACAAGAGGAAGGAGGAATCGTGCCCTTCTGCCTCTCACAGCCAGCAGAGACAAGCAGGTTTGGCTGGTGACAGCCTGCTTCCTTGTAAATGCTGTGATACTCATCAATGCACTGGCCTTGGGGCCAGGTAGTGGAAAAACTGAAATGAATTTCAGTAGGTCTCAAGTTTTGGTCACATGGAGTACATCCTGTGCCGTGGTTAATGTAGATGTCATGGTAGAATAATGAGTTTTCTTCTTATTTCTGGCAAATAGCGCTGTCATGTTAGAAGTGATCATAGGACACACAGGTAGTCTGCTGAGACTAGAAAGAAAATGCTCAGAAAATTCTGTAATTATCGATTCAATCATCAGTCTCACTTTTATTCATGGATCCTGTGTGATCTTACAGCGACTGATGATATAAAAGTATATTTCAATAGAGAATCCCATCGTATACCCTGCTCTATACTGTGTTTTATAGGAACAGGGAAGGTTATTTCAGAGATACTCTGCTACTAGAAAATGTGTCTGTCTGTAATACCAGGCAAAAGCTTCTGCTCCACAGAACCAAGTCTTGTTGGGGAAAAATAACAATCTCCTAAGGAAGTTCAGTGATAAACCCTTGGGCCTGTGATTAACCTTCACCATTTAGCATGACCACATGTGAAGATCAGTGGAAGCTCTCCCTGAGCACAGCCAGGGATAAACACCTACTACAAATACAAAAGAAATAGGGAGAGGAACAGTTGTGCATATGGAGAAATAAACACGGAAATCTCAAGTGAAGTCGTTCCCTGTCAAAGAAAGGCTGGCTTATTCAAAGTTAATGAGAAACTAAAGTGCAGCCCAAAGCATGTCTTTACACTTTTTAAAAGCTGAAAAAAAGAAGCCTTAAAACTTGTAAACTCTCCATTTCAATGTAAACCTTTCAGAGAGAAAACATTTTGATGATAGAGTGAATACACGCCAGTTTGTAGGCTTGATCATGCTGTGCAATGTTTATGTCACTACATTTTATACTGTTAGCATTTATATGTTGTTAAATTATTGTACTGTGTACAAATATTGAAAGCATAAAACCTGCTTTTTCCTTTTCAGGAGTTAAATATTTACTTTGTAAAGATAGAATTCATTTTGTAACAGACTTTCATGATATAACTAGACAAAGAGGTTGAAGTTGCTTAAGAGGTAAAAGAGCTATATTAGTTTTGTCCTAATTCTGAAATAATTTACAAGATCATGTCAAATCGTGTTAGATCCTGTTCCAGTAGTCACTTCTGGAGAGAGGTAAGGATCTTTTAGTGTCTGTGGATAGCTGTAGCAGCAGAATCAGGTCTCATCTGTGGTGTTTTTAATGTTAATAAATATTAACAGCCAAACACTTGGATTAAAAAAAAAAAAAATCTAAAAACATGTCTTGTTTCAAAACCATAATGTTGAAACTGGAAGGTGAAGGTTTGTTCTTGTGTTCTATGCTTTAGGATATGTCCTTGACCAGATTTCAAACCTACCTTTTTGACTGTAAAGGCTAGAAGCTTTCTCAGCGTGAAAGCTGAGGCTCTAACGTTTTATCTTTCATGTAAGGCAGCTGAGCTTTGAGAAGCATTAAAGATGAATGGCAATATCTAATGAAGAAGCAATGCTTTTAATCAGCTGCCATATATTGAATGCATGATAGCAGTACATACTAGCCAGATGTAGGAAACCTGGTACATTCTGACTAGTGGCCATTTTTTGTGGAAAAAAAAAAATCTAAACCATTTCATCCAATCCTTTTCCCGTAATATTTCTCAGGTGAGGGTTTACTGTCATCAGCAAAAATCAACTGCAGTTTTAAAACATCGTTATACATGAGTTTGTTGCAGTATAACCCAGAATGAGTTCCGCAGAAGGTCAGGAAAACATTTAAACCCCAAACCCACGTGTAATTTCACTGACTTTATTAAAATGTATCAGTATCAAACTCGATTTTATTTTTACTAATGGGATTTGAATGCCTTCTAAAGACTTTCTAAATAATGCATTCTGGATGCGGGTGGAGAAACTGTTCACCTGCTCCTAAGGGGTCCTTAAAACCTGCTGTTAACACGAGCTAAGTCAGACCTAGAGATGCTTATAACTGCACTGCAAAGGCAAGGGCACTGAGGGGGCTTCAGAGCTACAGAAATTTCCCATTTTCCTTTCTGCAAGATGAATCCATACCAGAGGAGGACATGCCAGTGTAAAGGAGCACTGTAGTCTCTAGGATCCTCTGACAGAACTGCAAAGATGGTGTAATATGCCTTAATGCAAAGTGAAGAGCAAGTGATTAAAGACAGCACGGAATCTGCGTTTCTATAGGCAGGAAAGAGTGGTTCGCAAAACATTAGACTGTAGCAAAGATTTTTGTGGCATCAAGAGTGCACTGGAGACCACCAAAATTTGCTGAAAAAATTATGACGGTTTCTGCTATAGGAAAAAAAAAAAAGCTGCCCAAGTTTTTTTATTTCTTTGCAAGAGATTATAAAAATAACTCTTAAGCAATGTAGCACATCGGTCTATTACTCATAGCTAAATTTTTATTGCATTCTTGCACAAAACCTCTGTGGGTTCGAGATAGTTGCATTTCGTTTCAGAAAAGCACTACTGATGATTCTGTTGCATCTGGTTTTGACTGTGAGATAATGTGATCCAAAATGTTAATCAGCCTGGATGGAAGAGTGATGGGTGACACTGAAACAAGCAGATGGATGGGCACTTTTAACTTGGCTGAACGGGGGCTTGTGAGGAGGTGGGGTGGTAAACCTAGAGGCTACCTCGCTGCAGAGCTTTCTCTGCTTCCTTGGAAGAAGTATCTCGCTTATCTCATACTTTATTGTTCAGTTCCCCTAACAAACAATTTCTCATGGACATTCCACAAACATCTAGCTGCTATACCAGCGTTTCTGTATTTTTGCATGTAAGAAGGAAGCCTTCTGACAGAAGAGCCTTTGATGCCTCCCGTAGCTAATGACTTATTGTGAAAGTGAATTGGCACAAACTATTAAGGGGCATGTATTGCAAATCTTTAAAGCTTTTACAGTACACAGGCTTATCAGTTTTAATCCCCTAACACCTAGATTATTCTTAAAATACAGCATTTAGTTTTGGACCCTGTTTACTGCTTTAAGTCTTTTGATAAATGCCTGTGTTGCATAAACTCTTTCATACACCCTTAGTTTCCATTGTACAAGGCAGAACACCTTAAAAATGAATATTGGCTTCACGTAGATTACTCAAAGACCTGGAAATACCAGTTTCTCATTGATATCACTATTTTGGTTACAGATATGAATTTTTTTTTTTCTCTTACTGTATTATTTGAATCATACACAATACAGATTAAATTTTGTTATACAATTAACTATTCAAAGTTACACTTTTACTATCCTACTGTAAAACATATAAAGAAGTAAAAATAATATAGTCTGTAGGTAAGTCTCAATATTCCTTTGCTTTGGGATCTGTGCTTTAACAGGTTTGGACAATAAATTGGAGGCAGAGCAACATGCAGTAGCAGTTAGTTGGTGCTGGAGTAGGAAGGGAAAATCAGATTCAAAAATCAGAAAAAAAAAGAGAGAATATTACAAAAATGGGACCTGTTTCTGATAAGGAAGGAGATATTTGGTCACTGATCTTTATCTTTTGGTCACTGATCTTTATCACAGACTGTGAATGCTTCTCTAGTAGGTTGCTTTTTTATCAAAAACACCATGGCATGTGGTGGAATTTGCAGAATTTTTGAATTGTTTTAAGGGTATCTATTTTTCATTTAAATAGTTACAAGCCAAAACAAAGAAAATGTATATTTGCTGTGAAAAATGTATACTGATAGTTTTCCTTATTATTCTGTTTGCTTCAGATGAATGGTACCTGTTGAGCAAAGGAATAATCCCAAGTTGAAGCTTATCATGTGAAGATGTATACACAGTTCCGAGCCACATTTCCTTTCCAAGATTAATTACTAAGTTTGCAATGTACTTGCAATATATCCGAGGTGATGCGTCCAGTTACGGTTCTCCTCTCTCAAACTGCAAAACACATCAGTCAAAATTGAACAGGAGCTGGGACACATGGCATCTCAGAGAGGCACAAGCTGCTCTGCTTTCACCCGTGCCCAGCCTGCCTTGTGCCAGGAGGGGCCACTGAGTCGCGCTGACTTTCAAGCCTGTGAGCTGCAAATTCAGGCATACTTTTCGAGATGCTGTAGCTCCTGTTCCCTCTGCTTGCCACTGACAAGTCATCCATGCTGTGGTTTTGGCACCCATGGGGGATGTGGATTACTGCTGCCTTGTGTACAATTCAGCTCTGCTTGTGTTCGTGGCTCATAAGTTTCACGTATAGCATTGCTGATTTGGAGCTGCGGTATCCTTTGAACTGATTTCGTTTTTAAAGTTTTAGTCTAATCAGTATATTGTTGCAATACTGTAGCTTTTCGTGTTTATTTAAAATCCCTCCATATATGTGCTTCAGTTTTATCGGAGTACTTCCACTAACCACTGCTAGAGCTTGTTATAAAATCATCATTTTAGCTGACATACAATCTAGCAGAATCCTTCCATCACAAATGGTGGGGTTTTTATTTCACAGGGCCAAAGCTTTGTACGTTTGCAAATCCGTCCTGTAGCAAGCTTCATACTGCCTGACAAGCCAATCCAGCTGCAGCTTTTTGTATTTTTTGATCCCACGTATGATGCAAGATTAAAAGTGACATGATTTCTTTGTTACTGCAAGCAGGCATTCATACCAAATGAGGTGGTCACACACACCCCCCCTTCCACTGGACCTTCCTGTGTGCTGGGACATCACATAACTGAGTGGTAAAGCAGACTGGGGTTAAACTTAACGGATTTTCTAGTTGCTGGTCTAGCTGTAACCCAATCCAGTGTTCCGTGCAGACGTGGAAATGCTTTTACAGGCACAAAGAAGGACAGGCCACAGGTGTGAAAGTGAGCAGCTTCCTGCAGAAGTGGAACTTTCTCAGCCCCACTACTATCTTCTTGTGATCTCATCATGAAACTACAATACTACTTCACTTAAAATTCCACTTACGAATTAATATATTCGCAAGCGTGGCTGGGTAGCATAAGTAGGCTTTTAACTGCTCATAAACCTCAGAGGCTCAGAAACATACCTACAATGCACAAGTGATCTTTCCATCATACAAAATCACAGCACCCATACCCAGACTGACATATTTTATGCTCACAGTGAGGTCAAGTCCCTCTGAAGAAATAAAAGGGACCTCAAAAGACACAGCCTAAGACTCTAGAAATTGCTATTCATGACCCAGATTTCCACTGAAGAATTCCTGGAACTCACCCTTGTCCCACTTTTCCCAGCTCATGCTTCCTATGTTCTTCTATTTTAAGGCCTGCTATCATTGTTACTGTGTTGTTTTTTTTAATTATTATTTTAACGTTATTACAGTTTTTGAAAGTATGAAATCACAGGAAATTTTAAAAAATGAGTTAAACAGCTGTTGTCTGAGATTATACAGCAGCAGAGCATGGAATTAAACCCGGGCACTCCATGTAGTCTTCAGTTCATCTGGTAAGAAAACAGGGTTTGGTATTTTTCCCAACTGTTATCCCATTCCCCTCTCTAATCACTGAACGTGCCTTCTAGGTAACTGCTGTCTGTGACTTTATGCTCCGTTTGGCTTCAGTTACAGTATCCCTAATGCAGTTGTGACTGTGGGGAGCATGAAGCAGGACCTACCCTTATTCTCTAATGCCAGGTTACGCAACCAGATTAAAGAGCCATCTGCAGCACAAACCGAAACTGCGCTATAATCGCGTCCCTGGCTCACGCAGAACTTTGGCTTACGCCGGATCTGTGTCTCCTCAAATCATTCACCAGCCTCCCGCTACTTCTCTCCTCCTTCTGCAAGCTGGAAACGGCACAGCAAGTGATACGGTCAAATATTTCAGTGATGAAGTCATTATGCTTTGAGTAGGGTCAGCTTGGATGCCTCTTCTGAGGTTTTAAAGGAGTATTTGCGGCAGTTCAAAAGGAAAGCAAAACCTCCCCATTCCTTGCGTGCACTTTGAATGCGCTTGAAGAAAGATAGGAGGTCAAAGCTCGCTGCTTCTGCTGTCAACAGATGAACTGTTAATTGGGTTTAGGTCTAAGGGTGCATCTCTTACATAGGTTTGTAAAAGTCTCAAAACTAAAAATACCTCCTTTTATCAAATGTTTTCACCGTATCTGTTTTAACCAGCCACGCGCACAGCAAGGTCTTGGCTCATCACCAGCGAAAATAATTTTACGTTCTCCCCCCTTTTTCCTTGTTAACGTCACCTTTATTAACAAAACCCCCTTTTAAATCACAAAACTGGAAGCTGGCACTGGAAGTCGCCTTGGTCTTCGAAGACGTTCACTAAAGGGACCGGAGACGGACCCCTGATTACGCGTGTTTTAACGGCAGCTTTAACAAAGGCCGGAGCTTCGGCTGCTCTCGGTCCAGAGAGGCGCAGGCGGAGGCCGGGCTGCCGCCGGCCGTGCCGTGCCGTGCCGTGCCGTGCCGTGCCGTGCCGTGCCGTGCCGGACAGCGCCTGCCCCTGCTCGAACCGAGCGGCGGCACACGGCTGACAGACAGCGTGAAAAGAAGGGAGGCAGCGAGGGAGATGATCGAGACGAAGCACAGGGAAAAAAACAAACCAAAAAAACCCACAAACCCCACAAACAACAACAACAAAAACAAACAAAACCCCAAACAAACAAACAAACAAACCGCAACCGAAACAAAACCCAAACTGGTAGAAAATCCTAACCCAGCATCCCGAGAAGCGCGGCTGAGAGTGAAGCACCAGGGTTACAAGTGAAAAGGGAGGCAGGGCCGGAGGGAGAGGAGCGTGGGCGCCTGAGCCTTTTCTGGCTGGAGCACGTTCGCGCTCCCGGCCGTGCGAGAGGCAGCACCGGTCCCTGCCCCCCGGGCAGGCCTCCGCCCCCTGCCCCGCGCCTTTCTCCCCTTCCCGCCTCCGCCCCTGCAGGGCCGGTCCCGGCCGCCGCCGCACGACCGCCTTTCAAATCCCAACGGCCGTGCTGCCGGGGAGGAGGGGCGCGGGGGACGCGAACGGGGCCTTTTAAAAGTAGGCTCAGCCGCCGCTGCCGCTCCTGCTCCGCAGGCCTGGCCTCCTGGCGGCGGGGGAACGGGAAAGCAGCGCAAGGGCCCCCCACCGCCGCGGTGGGAAAGAGCGGCGGCTCCCCGCCTTCCGCCGCCGCCACCGCCGCGGGACGGCACCGCACCGCACAGCACCGCACCGCCGGCCTGAGCGCCGCAGAGCGGCACGCCGAGCCTCCCGCCCGCGCTCCCGCCGCCGCCGCCGCGCTGCACCTCGGGAGCTGTAGTTCCGCCGCCCGGCCTGCGGTAGAGGAGGCGCCGGGAGGAAGAACTACATTTCCCGTGGCGCCCCGCGGCGGGGAGCCGGCATGCGCGGCCGGGCGGGGCGGGGCGGCGGGCAGGTTGCTGTTGTTACATAGGAAACAGCTGAAGAGTCTCCACATGACAGGGGGGGAAGAAGGAAGTGGGGCGACCCGCGGGGCGCCGCTGCCGCTCCGGTAGTCGCGGGGGCTCAGTCAGCGGCAGCAGGCGGGGCGAGTCCTTCCCGTGACGTGCGGGGCTGGCCGGGCTTGCGGGCGGGCTTGCGCTCCGGTGCCGCCGCCGCCGCTGAGAGGAGGCAGGTAGAGGACAGGGGAGCGCCCCACCGGGCCGCGGCGTCTCGCCGGGGAAGTTTGGTGCGGGGCGGGATCCCGCCGCTCTCCCTCGGGCATCCCGCCGGCCGCGGAGGTGGCGCCGGGCATGAACGGCTTCGCCCCCGAGGAGGTGACCCAGCGCGGGGCGGACCCCGCTGTCGCCGCCGCCGCCGTGGTAGGCAACGCGGGCTCCGCCGTGGAGGTGCCGCCGCCGCCAGCGCCTCCGGGGCTGGGTCCGGCCGCCGCTGCGGGCTCGGCGGGCGGCGGGAGTGCGGGCGGCCCCGGGGCCGGGCAGTTGTGCTGCCTGCGGGAGGAGGGGGAGCGGTGCGGCCGCGCCGCCGGCAACGCCAGCTTCAGCAAGCGGATCCAGAAGAGCATCTCGCAGAAGAAGGTGAAGATCGAGCTGGACAAGAGCGTAAGTGCGGAGAGGGGACGCGCACGGGGCCGCCGCCGCCCTCGGGGCAGGCAGACAAAAGCGGCTGGCGCGTCCCGGCGGTGCGTGTCCGGCCCCAGCCCCGCTCGGCGCGGGCCGGTTGCTCCCATGCCTGAGTCGGTGGGGGGGTTTTTCGGGGGGGGGGGGGGGGGGGGGGGGGAGGAGTGTTGGCGAGGGGAAAGTGTTGTTTCTTCCTTCCTCCCCGTTTGCTGTAGTACGGTGGAGTTTGGCTGCCGCTGCGGGAACACGGCCTGAAAGTGCTCTCCCTCTGTGGGAGATGAGGGAAGGGACGCACCAGCCCCTCCTGCCCGCATCTAGGGTCCGTCTCCCCCCCCTCCAAGAGCTGGGCTATCCTGTGTTCCCCCGCGTCGCCGGAGCGGGAATGAAGCGCGTCCGGGAAGCGCTCCTCCTTCCCGGAGCGGAGCCTGCATGGCTCCCGGCGCGCTAGTTTGTGTCTGTTCCTGGCGAGGGCAGCGCTCGGCTGCTCCGCCTCGTGTTGCAGTGTTGCACGTCTCCCCTCGCTACTGTATCTTCCGCTCGGCAGCCATCAGGCGCGGCGGCTCGGCATGGCCGGGCACAGGGAAGCGGGGACCCCCCCCCCTCCCCTGAAGGACGGGGCGGCCGCCTTCGGATGCCCTTGTGTGGAATGAGGCGCCCTTGCCCGGTCCCGCGGGAGGGTTTCTCGGGGCGGGGGCAAAGCAGCTGAAAACGCGCGGCTGCCGGCGTGACCGCTCCGCGCCTCGGGCAGAGCTCCTTGCGCATCGAGGGATTTAAATATTTATTAATTTATATTAATTCCTTCCCCCCCCCCGCCCCAGCAGCCCTCTAGCCCGACCCTGGGGCTTCTGCCCCCGCAGGCGTGGTCCCTACACGCAGCTCCGTGTTTTCATTGCCTTAAAGCTCGAAACTGAAATTCAGGGTTGATACGCGCCGGAGTTCTCCCAAAACGTACACATCTGTACAAAGGGAAACTTGGAAAAAAAAGAGGGGAAAAAAAAAAAAAAAAAAGGGGGGGGGGCATTGTTTTGCTTGACCTCGCCTGGGGAGTGGAAGTAAAACAAGGCGAGAAGGACATAAATGGGAAATGAGAGCCGCCGTGAAACGAGAGCTCTGGGTTTTGCTCTCTAAAGAACAACCGAAAGCTTGTTTGTGGTTTTTTATTTGTTTGCTTCCCGATGCCCGAGCTGCTCCGGGTGGCTGGGGGGCGGGTTGTACTGGCGTGTCTCTGCAGCCTGTTACTACTGACTCAGCCGGCTGCAGCACTCCAGCGTCCTCCGAGCCAAGCCGCTGGCTCTGATCTGGAGCACAGCACGTTCTTTATTTAGAAGAATCCAGTAGAAAAGCTTACTCGACTCGGTTAATGTGACTGGTTGCTGGAGGGTTGTCTCTCGACGTGCGTTTGTATCCTTTGACTGAAAGACATGGTGTTACTCTTCTAGGCGAGACATCTGTATATTTGTGACTTCCACAAAAACTTAATTCAGAGCGTGAGGAATAGAAGAAAGAGGAAAGGCAGTGATGATGATGGTGATTCTCCAGTACAAGACATCGACACTCCAGAGGTAGCTAAAGAGCTGGGGGGGGGGGGGGGGTTCTAATTGTTGTGTTAAGCTTGTAACTGCTGGGTCTGCACAGATACTGCTTTTCCACCCTTGCAGCTCTGCTTGTTATGGGGTGTGTGTGGAAAGCAAAGACCCCCTGATTCACTCAGTTTCACAAAAGCTAACTGAATTTTATGGCACATTTTCTGTATTAATTGTGTAGTGTAGAATGAACAAGACTCTAAATTATTTATATGTCTGCTAGTTCTCTCTGAAAACTGCTACTTTAAACTTTCTTCTTAGTGCTTCTTCTCCAGTATCCTGCTAGAAGAGTTGCTTTGCCACATACCAGCAAAATCTGTTTTCTGCAGGAGTTGACAACTCATGGAGAATTGCACATAGGACTCAGGATAAAAATGCTTCAGTACCCCATCCCTCCTGTCCTTTCCTTCAGTGCTAAATGAAGCCTCTTGCAGTTAATCCACTGCCTTAGTAACAAAAAACACAAAGTTTTATGACAATAGCTCTTTGTTGAGGGGTAAAAGAGATGCTGAGGGAGCTGTGCTAGAGAGGAGTGAAGAAGGATGGTGTTTTTCTTGTTTTGTTTTCTCCAGTGCAGGCCAGTGAAACCTCACCCACTACAGAATGGGTGTGAAACTACAGCTTTCACACCTTTTACACAGTGTGGTGGGAGAGACTGGGTTATTTCTGCTACAGCCTGGTTTAGCAGGTGCTGTCCAATGTGTTAGTTTTGAGTAGAGGCTGTCATGCCTACCTGGTCCCTTAGAAGAGGGATTTTTAAAGCATTCTTCAGAAATTGCTCTGTAACTGTTAATTTAATGGCATCCTTATGGTCAGCATCTGCAAATATCAGCAGTGTAAGTAATGAAACTTTGTGCAAGAATCCCTGCCTAAGGGCACGTGGCTCCAGTCTGAAGGCTAAGACAATCCTCTAAGAGGATTTTAGGGGATTGGGCAGTATTGATGCTGGGCTGTATAGTTTGTTAAATATGTGGGATTGCTTCTTTGAAAGTTCTGTCTAAAATAGTCTCTTCTGTGGCTTCAGGTAGTGTTCTGGCACAGTTGTAATTGCAGCTCTCCTGCAAACCTGTTTTTTCTCATGCAGAATCATAAAACATGTCACAACTGATGAATATCTCTAGAACAAGAAAGCAAGCTTTTTTTAAATGGTATTACTGCAGGAATTTGTCATGGCATGGGTGGAATTTGTGCCATATAAACTTCAGAATACCAAAGGATACCCATTCTCTATTGTGCAAGGCAGCATCATACAAAATTTGGCCAGGTTACCAAGTATGCAGTAGCACTACTGTTGTTGAAATATTCTATAGCTGAGGCTGCTGAATTGAAGTGGAAGCGAGTGCCTTAACAAATCTTTAACGCAGTAAGTTTGGAGACTGCTACTGTAATTGCAAGTGATCTAGCAGAAATTCTCATTTGGCCTGCTTTCTCAGCTTGCTTTCCCACTCAGTCATCTGATTAAGCTCTTAACGTTGTCAGGGAGGGTAGGAGGGTAAGCTGTTGCTGAGAAAAGTGACTGTTGATCACAGTTCATGGGATTCAAAGCTGAGGGAGTGCTGGGTTCAGGTTATGTATTTATATCCCTAAAAGGACCTTGTGCAATTCTCTCAACTGTCAACTTGGACTGAAAAATAGTTTTGGACAGCTATGTCTGCGCACGTAACTCCTGCCTTGTGCTTATGTAGCTGAGATACATCTGAAGAGCAAGAACAGCTGTTTTCTTCTTACCTCAAGCCAAGAAAACTTTGTGCTCTAGACCTTTTCCCGATTCTGATACGTGTTACCTCACAGTGCAGATGTGCTAGATCCTGTGTGCAACTTGCATAAGATTTGGTGGCCAAAACCACAATATAGGTGCCTCCTTTGAACCTGCATCTTCACGGATGTTATATGAAACTTGTTACTGAGCTTTTGTGTCCTCATGCTTGAACTAGGGAACAAACTTTAGTTTAGATCGGACTACAAGAATGAGTTCCAAATGTTGTCCACAGCTAAAAGGAGGCAGAGCCATGCTTAGTAACAATAAAAAGCTCTTGAACCAGACTGGACTGTGTTCCTTTCTGCTGGAAGGTGCAGGGTGGGGTTTGTTTTTTGTCAAAATGAGATCTACTGAGTGACTGTTTACACTTGAGTATCTACGAGATTCCAAAATGTTTTTTGAGAGGTGAACTATTAGTGACTGAATTATTTTCATTTACATTAGAATGTTTTCCTCCCCTTCCCCCCTTTTTCTTCTAGGTTGATTTATATCAGTTACAAGTAAACACACTTCGAAGGTACAAAAGACACTTCAAGCTACAGACCAGACCGGGACTTAACAAAGCACAGCTCGTTGAAGTACGTATGAGTGTTTGTTCCATAATAGAAAATGTAACTTGCTCTGCCATGTGGTTTTCTATACAATGTGATCCTTGCAGAAAGAGTGTATGTAATCTGGATTTTGAGAACAAAAGGGAACTGCTTATCTGGCTTCCTTCATTGGCCACAGCTCCTGAGCCAAGTAAATCAAAAGTAAATGTTCTTTCCACAGAAGGGACTCTTTAACTTCTGAAAACAGTGTGTGCTGCTTAAAAATACACTCTTGGGTTGGAACAGTAAGATGATCTGCTTGTCCCTGAATATCATAGAATTACACAGCTGATAGATTTATAGTCTGCACATCAGTCCCACCTTAACCTGAAGTGTCCTGCTGAGAAGAACAAGAAACAGAGGTAGCAGTAGAGTTTTGTAGCAAGGTTCAGAGTTTGCTTTAAGAAGCTAGGTACTGCAGACATATGTGTTGCTGTATATGTAAAGTATAGAAACATGAAAAATGGGCTTTATGGATAATTAATTGTATTAATTAAAACCACTGGGATCTGCCACCAGAACAATGGAAATTTATGGAATTGTTTGGGGTTTTTTTCTTACCAATATTCTGAAAGTGCTGAAGCTGTGAGTACAGCTGTATGTAACCATCTTTGTGGCACGTGAATATAGTTTTAAAGGAATTCTTCTGCACTGCAAAGATGCAGTTAGAGCATGCTGATGAAATTACGTGGGAGAACTGATGATCTTCCCTTTAACAGGGAGACACAGTTACTGTTTTTTCACTCTTGTGCTGTGATACACTCCGTCCTACTTCAGTACAGATATTTTGTTGGTCTCTCCCTTGATCTGTGTGGATTAAAGGCAAGGTTCTTAACTGTGTGGGAGATCTCAAGGCTGAGCTGTAAAAGAATAGTGCTGCTGCCACTATGAGTAAGAATTTAAAATCAGTCTCTTATATGTGAGCTGAGTTGGAGCTAGCTCTTGAACTAGCAGGGCTGTGATTTGGAAAAGCACAAGCAGTTTTTATTCTACAAAGCAAGCATATCTCAGAGTCTGCTTTAGGTACACCTCACAAGATACCTGCTCTAGCTTATGCTTCCTGCACTGCTTGATATGAATAGGCAAAGCTTCTGTCTCATGCTTTGCTTGACCTGCAGGTATTTGTGAGCCATAGCTGCAGAACTTCCTTAGTTTACAGAGCAGGTAATTCCTTGTAACCTGTCCTAATGTACAATAGACGTTCCTTCAGCTGTTACTTAGAAGTTCACTTTAAAGGACTCTGTCAAACTATTTATCTGAATTTTTTGAGGGTGCAGTTTAGAAAGCTTTCTAACTTGATAATTATGCTAAACATTTATATTTACATGCTGTAGTAGTTAAATGAGCAATCCCATGGGTTTTTCTCCACTTCCTCTTGCTGACTTTAATCTACCAGAGTATTCTGCAAAAATCCAGGGAATAGGTTTTGGCAGGTATATTGAGTGCTTTCTTTTGAAGTTGGTGTTGGTTTTGATGAAGGCAAAGCTTTCCAGAATGACAAAAGTGACTGTTTACGTTGTCATATTTTAGTGGTTACAGCATGGTGGATTTTCATTATTGATAGCTCTATTTTGAAGAGCTGTATGTTCAATTAGAGTTCTTCAAGATTCTTCTATTATCTTAGATATTTCTGTACGTGACTTCACACAGATACACATCCCCCTCCCAACCTGAGTAATGAACACTAGCCTCTGATTTTTTTTTTTCTGTGCTGTTGCTCTGTTGATATTCCATGGTTATTTCTTGCTTTATAGTCAAGCTTTGACCACATAGGCATAATCTTAGTCCTATGCTTGTTTTGAGCACTCTTTTTAGGCTTTTTTATCAAGCTTTTAAACTTTAATATAGTCCATTTATATCTGAATATCAAGTTTCTGCATATAACAGTGGTTATTTAATTTTGTTGTGTTCTTCCTTTATAGATAATTGGCTGCCATTTTAGGACAATTCCAGTGAATGAAAAGGACACCTTAACGTATTTCATCTACTCGGTGAAGAATGACAAGAACAAACCCGATCTAAAGATGGATAGTGGGGTTCATTAGAAGGAAAAGGTTGGGACTGAGACTCAGGCTGCAAATCAAAAGACTGAGGGTTTTTGTTGATATGCAAAAGCTTTCTTTGTAACTTTTTTTGTTTCCCAGAGAGTTTATCTCTGTTTTATTTTTCATAACCTTGCTGATTTGTTTGAAAACCATCTCTTATGAAACAATTTTCCTCAGCAAAAGTATTTTAAATAAATATCACCAATATTGTTGCTGAAGTGGGTGTGTCTGTAGCTTATTTAGTGAGTTACTTGTACCTAATAGTTAAGCTTTGAATAATTATGTAAGAATATTAAAACTTCCAATTCAAGTGTGCCAAGGGTATATTTATGAATATACTTCAGGATCTCATAAGTCAATGCCTTTAAAAAAAAAGACAATGCATTCTTTTTCCTAAGGTGAAAAGCTTTAAATGACTGTTCCAGTGGTTAGCTGGGCAGAAGTGGCTGAAGAACATTTTCTTTTTTTTTCCCTTTGGAAACAACTGATGGAGACTTTGATTTTATTCATCCTGTCATTGCTGGGATATGTGCTTCCAAGCACTGAGACCTTCCTGCTCCTGTATTAAAATGGAAAAAAAAAAATGCAGCTCTTGAATTTTAAAGCTGTAAGCATGGATGAAAAGACTGCTGCAGCTTACTGTGCTGATAAATCCTTCCACTTGGTAAGAAATCCTTTAGCTGCTGACTTTTCCATTCATCTGCATAGAATGTAGCTAAGAACTTAATTGGGGAATGGAAGACAGATTCTGTGCTGGGTCAATATGGTATCTTCTAACAGGCATGCTCTCATTGCGTGTGCTAGCTCAGGCCTATTTAAAGCCAAAGCGAAACAATCCTAAAAAATTCCATGGCAAAAAAAACCACAAACCAGCAAACTAAAACTTATGCTAGCATGAGGAAAATACCCAGCAATACTCTTGCTTTATAATTGCCTATCTTACTAAAGTCTGATGTTGGAGACACTGGTATGGGTGATTTACTATATTGTCATTTAATTGTTGTGCCAGTCTAAATGTGTGGTGTAGGGAACTGTCTGCTTTAAGCTGTACACACAGGTTAAAGAAAAGGCAGAGGGAAAAGATTATTGATTTAATCATAAAGCAGAGGAGGACACAGCTTCAGCTGATTCAGTGCACCATGACATTCAGGTAGCATTTATTCAAACTCTTTATCTTGTGTTTAAAAGCTCTTTCTTAATTTTGGGAGAAATAAGAAAGCGGTATTTCTGTGGTCTAATCTGCTTGATGTTATTATCTTGCAAGTCTTTTGAAAACTCCTGCTTTGTTGGCACCACTGCAACTAAGATGCTTCACTTTGCTTTTTTTCTTTTCTTTTTGACCTGTGACACTTTCATAGAAGTGAACGATGATAAACCCTAACCTCAAGCTGGCTGCCTTCCCAGTAGCTCTCAGTGGTCTGATTTCTTTCACTTGCAGTGTCTTGCGTATTTCCACAGTAAAGTTCTGCAGTCTTGGCCTAGGTTCAGGAAAATCAGTGATATCTAGCTAGTGACAGCTAATATTGGTATTCCTTTGAAGATAAATTTTAGTGCCCTGACTTCAGTGACTGTAAAGTTGTTTGCTAAATATCCTTTGTACAAATTCAGCCTGTCATCTTCTCAGTACTAGTTGGAGAAACAGCTGGAGTACCTGGTTATTGATAGGACATCTGAGGGATAAAGGTTTTCTTCACATTTTTCACATTTTTCTCAATGTTCTCACCTCGGCCTGGTAGGACCTCTAGAAAGCTTTGGGAGGGAAGGAGAGTAGGGAGAGGAAAAAAAAGCACAAGTATCTATGCGAAATCAGTCTTAAAGTAGTAGCCTAAGTGACGCTATCCTTCTTTATGTGTGAAGTGAAAACATTTTTTCTCCAATGGATGATGTTTTTTTCCTTATCTAGGAATAGTGGAATGAAAGTAACTGAAAACCACCTACTAACTTTACTACCTGGGTTTGCACCTGCCTTAAATTTTTTGTTGCCAGAGCTTTGGAAAGCTGTGAATACCGGGCACACGCAACATGCTTCATGTAGAAACTGTATGGCACAACCAAAAGAAGTTACATGCCCTTGTTACTGCTAGAAGCTTACAGAGGACTTTATACAAAAGCAGATACCATATGTTTTCTTAGCAGAGCACTGACTTCGTGTGTTTTTGCCGTGGGTTGCCAGATTTATGTTTTGGGTTTTTTTTTTAATCCTTAATTGATGATTTGGTAGGAAGCCCAAAAAAAACTTGGGAATAATTACACAAACCAGGCTTAAAAAAAACTGGTGACACAAACTGTTTGTTTAACAGTCAGTACCCTAAAAATTACTTGGCAAAAATAGCACATTCAGATTTACTTGAAACATTTATTATTAGCTATGTATAATCACCCACCACCCCCTTTAGTCGAAGCCTCATTTACTAACAGAGGAAGAAAAACAGTCATTGTGGTATTTCATATTGCAAATAAATCTTGTCAACTGGTGGCAGCAATTTCTGTGGTGTAATGGTGAAAGATTATTTGAATGAAGAGCACTTTTTTTGACTGGAAAAGACTAAATAATAACTTCAGTATTACACACCTACCTTCCATGTGACTGACTTGATAGCTAAAGGGTTTTTATATGTAAGGCAGTAAGGCTTTCCTCAAACTTACAAAGGTACATAAATTTGTGGCAGTTTTTCTCTTGTACCATAACTGACATTGGAAGGTGTTGAGAGATGACTTTGTATCTACGGCCTAGATTATGATACCTCCTAAATGCTAAGATGATTACCTCTAATATTGTGAGATACCTCTTTGTCTTCACTTCCCTACTTATTTCCCTATAGGGCTATATAGCCAGCCTAGAAATAGAAAGCCAGCATTCTAACTTGATTCTGAGGAACGGTATGTCAAACAAGATGATTAAAAAAGCTACCTCAGTGTAGATTTTTGTTGCCTTAACAAACCTTGCACCAGTCCCATCCTTTTTTAGAAACCTTTCTGAAAATATATATATATAAAAGCACTATTGTAACTGTTCTATTATTAAGTTCCTTGTTAAGATTAAGCCATTTAAGGTTTCACCAATTGCATAGTTAATGCTGGTGAGCAGTTAGACGTAATTAAGACTTAAATGTGCTTGAGTACTATCACTTGACTTTTTTTTTTTTCCTAGTGGAATTATGAATGCTGAAAGGTTGCCATTTGTATGTGCATGGGCTGGTTTGTTGTTTGTTTGTTTGGGGATTTTTTAAGATGCCTAAATAGAATGTGGAAGCCTGTCTGCAGAAGCACCAGCTACTGAGTAGCTTCCATTTCAGACACTTAACTGTGGTGGCAATAAAGCAGCACAAAGCTGTGCTAGCAGGAGGTTGCTATGAGAGTCATGTTCTTAACCATATGAAGGCTTAAGGTTCGAGTTTATTCATCAAACCTGGTTGAGAATGTTGTTCTGAGTCACACAAGTTAGGCTTTTTGCCGAGGGATGTATTTTAGGATGCATTAAGAGCTTGTGCAGTCTTTTACACCATTATGAAAATTAAGGCAGCTAACAAAATTTGAAAGGAGAACTTCTTCCACATTTGAAATTCCCAAAAAGTATAGAAAGAAAATTTTTCTACCGTGTAAAAAGAGTTGCTGTCTTTCAGTTAGAAAGGGTTTTTGTTGGTAGTGGTTTTGTTTTTCCTCTTGAAAGCATTATTACGTGATTATAGAGTATCTGTTGTCTTCACCAGCAGACTTGATATCCATCAGTGACTGTTGCAGGGGATCACAAGAGATATCTTTGCTCCAAAGAAAATATCCCTGAAAGATATTATCAGAGATTCAAATAATTAAATCACTGGTTTATCAGAACTTTAACATGACGTGTATTTCCAGTTGTGGATTCTTTTAGCTGATGGTGGGATGTGTGTGGAATTGCTGTGTTTGTGGGATACCCTTTCAGCAATGCTAATGTTGTGGATTTTAGGGGACTTGAGAAACTTGGATGGTAAGAGGAACACGTATGAAAAGAAGTCATTTTTGCTTGCCTACATAATGCCATCGCGTTTTAGTGTCCCTGAAGTATCAGTAAGTTTGAAGTATTGATATTTTTCATCTAAATTTCCTGAAGTAAATATACTGCTGGAAAGCCAAAAGAAATGGATCTTAGTACATTTTATTGCTTCAAACCAGCATCATCCAGTGTTGGGTTTTTTTAACTCAATATTAATTTTGCTGGGATGTATTTTTTTTTCTGTTACACAACAACAAAAAACCCACTTTGAGTGATAACTTCACCTTTCAGCTTTCCCAGCAGTGCCAGAAAGCCCGAAAAGTGTCAGTGTTCTTGGACTAAATCATTTCTCTCCCTTGCAAGCATTTGTGAACCTCTGTTTCCCCCTGTTTGCTTTCCTACTTGAAACAGCTGTCTCTACAGAATTGTTTATTCAATCTGGACTACCTGCATTTGCCTTGAAATAACAATATGGTTCCTTACTGTGGAACGGAAATCAAATGGTTTTGTTTATGGTCCTGAAAACATCTTCATGGCAAAATGTTGTGAATAAGGATTTCGTGTAGTTCTCTTACTTGGTTTAGATCAAGCAGAAGAGTCAAAAATTGGGTAATTTAAATGCTGAAGTTGCCCGTAATAGGACATGCAGGTTTACAAAAATATGCTAAGCGTGTTCTAAGTGAGCTCCTGGAAAAACAAAATCTGAAAACTGGCAGTGTATCAGGTAATTGGCTATGTCTTGGTATAATTTCAAATAATCTGAAGCAGTGCATTTCTTTAAAATGACAGCTTACTCCTCCAGTGGAAACTGTAAGATGATGACAATATAATGATCGTACAGAGCTGTACAAGGCGTATGCAATGATCGCGGTCTTACTTTGGGCAGCAGAGCAGCTCGTTCACGTTGCAGTAACAGATCACCTCGCAGCCCTTCCCTTCCCAAAAGTGATCCTGCAGACCACCAGGGATTCGCCGAAGGTTCACCGCCTTCTCGGGGATGCTGTGACAGTCGTGGTCTTCCAGGGCCTTCCTGGAACAAGAGGGACGCGGGGAAGGCACCGCAGGGGTACCCAGGAGGGTGCCCAGCAGAAGCAGCACCGAGACAGTCTTCATTTCTGCGAAGCTTCCTCTACCAACGTGCTAAAGAGAAATGAGGTATGTGACACAGGTATAGCTGCTGAATAAACCTCTTCCCCCAGTTTGTTTTCTGGCTTGCATTTCTTTCCTGTGAACTTTTGGAGGTTTGAGCCTGAGCGTTGGAGAGCGTCGTCTCCTAGGAGGTAAATAATATTGCAGCAGAACTGATAGTCATTACTTTCTGTACAACCTTGGGAATCCTTTCATCGGGAAGTGAGGCTTCTGGTGCTGGCAATTTTGATGTTTCTTTGGCCTCTCACCTTGAGAAAATTACTTTGGGCTGGCCGTGTTCTCTCAGCGGTGTTAGCGAATGTATTGATTGCTGCCAAACCAGGAAAAATGTCTGGGTGTGTTTCCTTGCCTTCCTTGTCAAAACAAGTCACTCACATAAAATTAATAATATCTTTCCCCATCTAAGTTGTGGAAAACCTGACTGCTGATTGAATCCTCTGTCATGGGCTGCTTGAGAAACTGAAGTGTCAAGCAGCAAAGGAGGCTGAAGCTCTGCAGTGCTGCCGAGTGCCACTGTCCTGGACTCCAGGCTTTGATATGATACAGCATTACTAGGAGTTTTCTTTTTTGTCCTATTTTGGTACTCCAAACCTCTTAGTAGTGTCTTGTTGCAGGAGGTCATTATGGTTTAATTGGCTTTTTAAGAGATGGGGTAAATTATGCCTTGCACACCTCTCCTGTTGGTCACTCTGCTCTCTGTCGTTTGCATGAGCTTGTTTAACATTAGCTGCACTACTCTGCTGCTTTGCACAGGGACTGAGCAAGCCACAAAGCTTTGGGTATGACCCTGAAACTGGAATTCGCCTTTAAAACAACATTTTGAACATGGTTTCAACCAAGACTTAGTTGGTATTGGGAGAAAGAGTTGAGTTTTTTACCTTTCCTCATGTTTGAATGAACAGGTCTGATACTTTCCTGAATTTAAACAGGAATTCTGCTCTGACAACTAACCTAAAGCAATGGTCAGCTCTGCCCAGAGAGCTCTTCATGATTGCTCCTCTCTGTACTTGTGTTAACGTCAAAGAAGACTTTCTTTTCATCCTGTTGACTCTTCAGAGTCAACACAATACAACAGCACTGTGGCCTGTTTCTAGTATTTCTAGCGAGGCTGCATAATAGAGAGCTCTAGACTAACCCAAAAATAACTGGGAATATAAAGCAACAGCTGATCAAAGACTGTCAAATGCCAAGTGAAGATGGCAGAGTTATTATCTAGATAAGAAAAAAAAAATAAGACATGCCAGCTGTAGAAGTCACGAAGACAATAGTCCCACTTGGGTTATTTTGTAAAACACTTGAGATGATCTTTGTTGAAAAAGCCCCAAACAAGCTATTAAATGTATAAATTTGTTGTATTTTATAGTAATTTTTCCTGGGTGGTTACATCACCACGAGCTATCTTGCAAGACCTTTTCTTCAGCCTATGAAGAGACTCAGACAACAAAGAGTCTAGCTGAGAAAATCTGGGAATTTGGAATTCACGTTGGGGTTAAAATACTACACCTCAATGCTCTTCAGTTATATCTTTCCCTAACATTTTGTGCAAACTTGTTCTTGAACACCAGTAGCCAAATCAAATATTAAAAAGCAGCCAATATATTAAAGAACATGGCTGAAGTGAAAATAAGATCTTTTTTTTTTTTGAACTCATGTCGTAGAAGCAAAATTAATTCAATGATTCCTTTTAGTTTTCTTGAACTTGTATGTGAACTTTTGAGTAGGAGATGCCTATAGACTACTAGTAATGGAGCCTTGGGGATCTGTTGTTTAATTACCTTAGAGTGCAGTATTGAATAACAGCCTTTATTAGTTTTAGACCTCAACATTACTACTGAAATAAAGTAAACATTGTTCTAACTGGATGTTTTTTAGACTTGAGTGAAGAATCTATATTATTATGATGATGGTTTTATTTTGTAGGAGTATAAACACTGCAGTTACGAGAATTCTACTCAGAAGTCTAGTGCTCAAAGAGAACAAATACTATACTCTTATAAATGCCAATGTCAAGGAGTGCAATTTCACATGCTTCTGTTCAAGTAATCAAGCTTAATTATTTAAGTACTTAATATAAGAAAAATTTTGTGAAAGGAAAAATCTAGGAAGCAGGGGGGGTTATGTCCTTGTTCCCTATGAGTTGTTCCTCCCCTGAGGATAAGGCATTCATCATATCTTGCTCTTGTGTACTTTTTTAAAATTTTTAATAATAGGAGTGATCTTTCCCTACCTGGAGTCTGCCTGGAATGCTCATTTCAATCTGTTGCTGCTTGCCTGTCTGCTCAAAATTCTTAGGGACTCATTCTGTCCTGAAAACAGGCAGATTTTCTATAGACTGTTGAACTGCTGGATTCAAGCCTCACGACCTAGAAGATAACTCCTTGCTTTGGAATATGACAGGATATTGCTGTAGGGTATCATTGAGAGGGTTTATATGGGTGAGTGCCAAAATCAGTATTAGCAAAGTCAATATGCTAGTGAGCTATGGATGGTCAGCTTCACTAACAGGTCAGTTATGCATCTTAACAAGACCCAGCATTCTTATTATTCGGGGGGGGGGGGGAAAACCCCATTCATTTCTACTTCAGAGTTTCCTTGGGGTTTTTGCAGATCATAACCAAAAGGAAACTTTGAGTCAAAAGACCTGTCTTCAAAAGGTTATTTCTTTCCTGGGAGAAAAAGGTCCCTATTTGCAGATGAAAGATTGCCAAGGACCAAGGTGTTTCATCATCTCCCTGCATGGCATCAGTGCTGATAAACTTAGCAGACGTTTCAGATGCAGCACCTTTCTCTGAAAAACTGCTGCAACTTCTTTTCCTGAATACAGTTGCACAGATGATGGAACGTCACCAATTGCCTGGGTAAAGAACAGCTAGTACGTGCATATTTATTTCCAAATGCCTGTCAAAGACTTTAACTGCTTTTGCATGCTACAGAAACTGTCTTGTCTTATAAAATAAATCAGGCAAATGTGATGAACAAATCCAATCAGGAAGGTGACACAAAGATTCACTTCCAGTAAGCACCCTCTAACATATCTTTATAAAACCTTCTGAAAAAGAAGCAGTGTCAATCACGCTAAGCCTGACCAGGTTGCTCTATCAAGATTATATAACTTGAAATTCTAGCAGGAGTAAAGCCATGCAAAAATATTTAAAATGAGCTCCCTGCATTTGCATAAGTTCTATGCAGTGCATTACTTTGGTGTAAGTAGTTTGAGAACAAGTGCAGCTGGGATAACGAGTGCTTTAAAAGAACTTTGGTTTTCCACGAGGGAAAATGGTTAGCTTAGGAATATTCACAGTGACTTGGGAATCAGTGCTATCTCTGCTCACTCAGCTCAGAGTGCTGCCAGGCAATTTGGCACCACATCACCTTTGGATCCACTAGATGTGGAGGTAGTCAGAAAAGACTAAAGAGGGAAAAAACCCCAAGTTTTAGCCTCCTTGGCCGCAAACAACAGAGTAGTATTTAATGAGAAGTGGTGCCCTTTAAATGTCACATGATATTAGTAGGAGCTCTGGTATTAGAAATGGGAGATAGAAATAGGGAAAACAGAAATGGCACAAAATGTGTACTTCAGCACCTCTGGAGATGTTTGGGAGAAGACTGAATACTTAATTTGGTCTATCAGCTCTTAAATACACCCTTCAGAGTTGTTAAGCAGTTTGCCTCTCTAGTTGCCTAATATTAAAAATAAGAACTACAGTAATTGGTACCCTTTTAGCGTATGATCTTTTGCCATCTGTCCAGTGGCATGGACTGGGTTAACAAGGTGAATTTAGTGAAGCAACTTGAATATATATATTTGCTTCTTAATGTGGATGAAGTTCAAGAGCTAGAGCTATCTATTAAAAATAAAAGGTCTTTTACTGTTTATCAAGTTTCCCTTGCAGGAACACCTGTAAAATGCTGAGTTAACATTTAATATTTAGGTGTTAGTAATAGGTTTATCAGTACATTCCTAAGAAATCATTACAGAAGAACTGCATATCTGATCATATTATGAAGGTATTTTTTCACTAAAAATAAAAATAATCCTTCAAATCTATTTTGCTTAAACAGTTGGTGCATTGTAAGGACAGCAGCTATTCCACTGAGGATTGAGTGAATTACTGCTTTGTAATTACCATCAATACCACGATTCTTTCCAGAAATTGAGTTCTCATTAAAACCCATTTAGTTTTCTTAAAGACAGCAACTCATTGTGAGCACATCTCTCTCCATGTTCACCAATTTCCCAATAATATTGAGCATCGGAAGGTAATAGAATATCTTTAATGACTTCAGGTGTTAATATGTAGCATCCAACTTTGAAAAAGAGCAAGATAGTGAAAGCATTATCTTTAGCTGGGTCATATCCATGCATCTGTCTTGAATAGCATCTCCTGCCTACGATGTATCTGCCTCTCCCAAATCTTCTCCTGCATGTTCCCAGACACATATTTCTAATTCTGCAACTAGCATCAGCAGAACAAGTGCACAAGGATAATTTCAGGAGCAAGACATACCTTTCTCTTCTGCTTCACTCCTTTCCACTGCCACTTTTCTGGCAGCTGTATCTTTTTAGATGTACCCAAAGAGAGACAGAGAGCGAGCTAGCAGGGTTGAGAAAAGGGAGGGCTGATGGGAAATGTTGTACAAACAGCCCTTTGTTTGTCCTGACTTCTGCCTCTGGCTGACGTGCTCTCTTCTCCAGAGAGGGACCAGAGAATGAGCTTCAAGAACTACCTTCAGCCACTGCAAACTTAGACTAGGGGTGGGTGGGAAACGAATGTGTCACTTCCAGCATGGAACTATTAGTTCATCCAGGGTCTGATGAGAAAGGTGTCTCCTCAGAGAGCAAAGCATAACATCCAGAGCAGGGGAAGAGGAAATTCCCCCTGTGGAATAACTATGTCTTGCTGCAGAGCATAAGCAGGCTGGGGAGCAGGGAAGAGTAGGGGTCCCAGGATTGTACAGGCAGAAGAATGTGTTTGCTGGGCAGATACCTTATTTTGCATTGGGTGGAGAACAGCAGACCTAGTCAACAATGCAGTGCAATGCTTTAGTTCCTGACTTTGGAATTCTTTCAGGTTTTTTGAACCTGACAGTAAAAACCCAGTAATTACTTTAACCAGACTGCTAGGGCAGCATACTCAAGGATGCTTTGTGTCAAGGTAATTGAAGAGGTAAAGCATTACATAGAACAGAATTTCAGAGGTAGTTATTTTAGACTAATATAGCTAATCAAATGATCTGGTACAATACAAATGATCTGGTACCACTTCACTGAGAGGGTGGTTAGGCACTGGAACAGGCTGCCCAGGGAGGTGGTGGAGTTACCATCCCTGGAGGTGTTTAAAGAACGATTAGATGTGGAGCTTGAGGATATGGTGTGGTGGTTGAGAAATGCTAGGAGAAAGGTTGGACTTGATGACCCTGGAGGTCCTTTCCAACCATAATGATTCTATGATTAATAAAAACACATAATGAGATTCTTAAATGGAATTGAAATATTATATATTAATGAGAAAATAGTCTTGGGGGTGAAGCTTGTGTCCTCGTATCTGTTGCAATTTGGCCTTTGTTCTATTCTGGCTGACCTGAATCTATTTTGTGATGTGAGTAGAGAAGTATGATTGTTGTTGAGATGTAATCCTTGAGTTTTCTAGTCTGCATTGTATGATTCTGGTGTTGCTGGTTTTCTCTATCTGTTGGGCTGCTTTCAGTACAGAAGTTTGTAAGGAGTACAAAAAAGGTGCCTCTGCTCAGCTGACTCAGTTTACAATTTGATATCTCAGTGCTTGTCCGGTTTGATTTCTATGCCAGAAGTGAACTGGGGCCTCTTTAAGAAGTGCACGACTCATCTGCTGCTGTCTCAGCAAGGAGGGTAAGCAAAGACACAGATGCTTAAAAGCAAACCTCTTGAAACAGAGCCTACTTGCTCATGGTGGTACCATCCAGCAGGGTGCTCCCCTTCTCTGCTGGAGCTGGGCGTACAGGATGGCAGAGAGCAGTACACAAGGTTGTATCTCTGCCTCTAATTCCCATTTGAAACATCAGGCAGAACATTTTTTTGACCCTGCTGTTGCAGGCACGGCAACTGAAAAGAAGGAGGAGGAGGTAGCTGCGGGCAGCTGCTGTCAGAACGGGACACCCTTGCCTTTTCAGGGTGGCAAAAGGCTCGGTGCAGCTTTTTCTGCAGGAATTCTTTTCTGGTGCGGATCACGGCCGTGGCGATCCACGCCTTAAATGAGATTATCCTAATGCTTCGGAGAGCACGCCGTGTTCCAGGGCAGTGCTGCACTGGGGGAGGAGGTGCACAGCCTGGTACGGATGCGCATCAGCGGGCTACGAGCAGGGATAAAGCTCGGAGGAGGGAATGAGAGCATATTGTGCTGATGCTCTGAACGTGGATGCCTTTTTAGTTCATTGCAAATAGGTTTTGATATGCACGATTTGGAGTTTGTATCGTAACGTGCAACGCAAGCGCATTAGGATTATTCCCTTGCTACCCATTTGAGTTCTTTTGTGTTTTCCAGGGAGTATCTGTGCTTCCAGAACACACTTTGAGAGCCCTGTTTGGACAGCAGTCCAGTAAACTGATACTTTTGTTTATAAAGTGAAGTGTGAGGGATAGCTTTCTTCAAGAAACATCCTGCTGCATTTGGGGAAAAGACAGTTCTACCAAAGCTGGTTCCCTCCCCCCTTCCTCTATAGCTCCATTTACGATTTCAGTCACTGAAACATTCAGGAACAGGAGGAACATGATGTTGCTTCAGCAGAGACACTGGGAAGCAAACGGGGATTTGGAGGAAGCAAAAGTTTTAAGGAATTGTCATGAGGGAAGCACAATCCAAGAGGAGGTGGGAGAAAGCTGCTGTAGGACCAACTCTTTGAGGTGTGAAAAGTGAGGTGGTTTATAGGAAAACGCATGGAAGGGCAGAGGGACCTGCTATGGGAGAAAGCAAAGTGCAAAGCAGTACTTCCAGATCTCACCTCCTTTCCCCCTTCTCCACTTCATCCCTAACCCATTGCCCCGAATATCTGTCTCTATACTGACACTGCCTCCCTCCCTCCCTCCAGCCCTGGTGGCCCTTTCTTTGTATTCAGTTTTCTTCTGTGTTTCTGCTCCAGCACAGCATCCCCAGCAGGCTCGGCAGCCGGTGTCTGGCACAGGCTGGCATAGTGCCAGCCCTGACAGAGGGGCATTGAAAATCGCAGAGGCTTTTTGTTCCCCACCATGGCATCTGGAAGCTACAGGAGAACCATAAGGAAATTTTTGCCTTTTCACCCTTCATCTGTGTAGAGATGGCAATCAGAAATCGCATTCGACTCCTTATATTAGATACTCTGGTTTAGGTGCCTGCATATCCCTGTTCCTGTCTGAAGAGGTATGGAGAAGAAATATGGCAAATTGGAGGTAAGATGCACAGTAGAACTGTTTTGACTTCTCCTTCCCCCCACCCCTCCACCCCAGTCTGGAGCTGTTGGAGAAAGCAAGAAATGATGGCCCATAAGGAGGCAATGGCAGATGGAGGCAGGAGGGGGTAGTGACAAGGTAGCAGCAGCAATCTATAGGAGAGAAGTAATTTTCAAAGCAGAATGGCCCCTGGTAGGGTGAGAAAGAAAGAAAAGGCAGTACTGAAATTCAGCTGCAAAAGTGTGGCTGCCTGTGACATACAGCAATACTCTGAACTAAATGTGTGTATTATGCCCTGGGAAAATACTCTTACTTTTTATTTTTATTAATTACACAGCATTCTAAACGTGTTTTGCATTTCTAGCATGAGCCATACAGGTTTAGCTTTTTTCTGAAAACAAAAAAAATAAAAAAAAAATCACTTTGCATCTATTGTATCACTAACACTCTGCTCTTTGCAGGTTGACAGTGAGAAATACCCGTGCTTCTCCACTCACGTTAAATCTTCTTTAAAGATACTACTTAACCTGGGTGTCAGCCAGCTCATTAATACATGGAGTTTATATGAGGGAATCTATAAGGAGCCTAAGAATCTGATTTTGCTGGATGATGCAGTCTAAAACCTGTACTTGAAGATGATGAAGGAATGCAGGTATTGTAGGGGTGCATAAAGACTTTGGAGACTTAATGTCAGTAGTATTGGCAGTGCCAGCACAGCTAGGACACCAACTGCTGTTGTCATTTGTTACAGCATCACAGCGGGTAGGGTGCCTTCCAGTCAATCTTCTCTTAGTGTGTTTCCTCAGATCACTGGTCTATTGGTGTGTTGGTTTTGCTTTCCTACAAAGGCAGAGAGGATGTGATATATCCAGAACCTGCTGATGCTATGAACTCTCAATTCCAGACAGGCCAAATGAGTTAATGCTCTCAGAGTGTATGCATCAAGTCTGGTGTCTCAGGCTGGCAAGTGAATATTGAACGTATCATGGAAGAATTACTCTACATCAGGGAACTGTTCCCAGTTAGCAGTCATCACAGATATTGGTTGCCTGATACCTAGAAATCAGTGCCTTTTGTTTTTTCAAAATGCTCCAAGGTTTTATTTGTAGGAATTGGCTATTGATACTGAAAGGTGCCTGGCCTTGAGGGTGTGGAGCATTCTGCAGTTGCTGAAAGGATTTGGTGCCAGGAGTCTGATAGAAAACTGAGATAGCTTTGCCTCTATTGTTCCATGCTTCTATCACCTGGGCTAATTTCTCTGTAGTAAAAAAACCCCAAACAAACAAAAACCCCAAGCAAACAAAAAGCAACCAACAACCTTACGTTGATTATATTCTTTGATAGATAATAATGAGGTCATTTTAGATGCTTCTAAAGGATTTGCTTTTCTAATAACTGAGTAATGCTTCTGGTCCTTAAGTATTCACCCCATTTTTGCAAAATTGTCCATCCAGACTTTCATCAAAGGTCCTTTGGCAACTTCAAATTAATTTACAAAGGTTGTGTATCTGGAAAGGGTTGTGGCTCCTGAGCAGAACTGCTGCCATCTGTACCAGGTCTTTATGATTCCTACAGCTGCAGCAAATGTTGTGAGCTGTAGGAATAATACAAAATGGCTAGCAAATCCACTAGGGTTAATGCAGCTAATGGTGTTCATAGCTCCAGGTTATTTCACATCTTGAGATGAAGACTTTGGAAACTTGTTAGCTGCACCTATGTATGCCCCCTAAATGAAGCCCCACACAAGGCACTTAGATGTTTCACCCAAACATTACTGCTGTTGGCAGACCCAGCATTCTGCAGCCCTCTGAAATACATCTGAAAATGATAGACCCTTGGCTTTTAGGCAGATATTGCTCTATTAGAGGATGGAGATAGAGAGAAACATCTCCACTATCCCATCTGGGAACTTTCATGTGAAGAAACAGTGTGATTTAGTGCTCGAAAGGCTGTCTTAAGTATGCTGGGGACCCTGGGCTTCTCTACCATAACGAGGAAAGAGGGATTTTCAGTAAAAGCACTTTTGAATCCAGACTTTTATTCTGGACTCAATACAGCAAGTCAAACCATTAGTGTTCTATGTGTGCAAGCTACAGATTTCAGTCATAAGTGACATAAAGACTGCTCCCTAAACTTTTGGGTAGCAAAGCTACAAATCACAGCTGAAATGTTTTGGGGTTTTTTTAAGGATATTAGAGTTGACACTCACCAGAGACAGATAATATGGTGATCTTTATAACATCAGTGCAGTGCATTTGCAAGCATCTTTGCAAAAGAAGACTACTGTTGTAGTTTACTCTCATCGTAACCCAGAAAACCCCACAAAGGAATGTTATTTGTGGAAACGTGAAATTCAGCTTATCAATCTTTATTGCTGATTATTCTCTTGCTGAGGTGTACAACTTGCAATTAATACCTTGTACACTGTGCTCCCAGGTCACTGCAGTTGAGCATTACTTAAGGATAGAGCTGTTTAAACAGTTTTCCTACATATTTTTATCTGTTTCGTTGTCCTGTAATGGAGTTTCCTTCCTGGGACTCACAAGTCAAGTAATAATGATTACTTAGTGCTTTTAGTAATAACCATTACTTGAATTATAATTACATTTAACCCCTCTACATTAACTACATTTATATATATATAACTCTTTCTCTCTATATATAAATATAACTAAATTTAACCACTCTCTCAGTGCTTTTCCTCACTGTTGAACTTCATTAATTCTGAGTCAATTTTACCAGATTGCTTTTGTTGGTACCAGCACATTAGCATACACAGTGTGGGCACCTTTTTTATACCCTGAAACATAAGCACTCTCAGCACAGTCACGGAAAGAGTTTGTACAGTTTGACACATCTGTGCTTGAAAATAACTGGCGTGCAAAGCAGCAAGTTGACTCCTAGGTGATGAATACTCACCGTTTATGAATTCATCATAAGGAGTTCATGCTTGAGAGCTATTTGCATTAAATAACCTGGGTTTGCTTTCTCACCAACTGAATAAACATAGGACGGCTTACTTAAATCCTAGCCCTCATTCTGCCAGTTCTTGAGGGCTTTTACTTATCCAATAGGAATGTAATTCTTTGTTAATTGTATATTCTAAAGCTGGATTTGCTAAAAAGCATGAAGACTCTTGTGGTTTGAATACTTCTGCAGTGTTTATTGGAATGCCCGTTGCTTGCCTTCTATATAACATACATCTTATGTAATTAATGGCTTGGTAGCTTCTCCTTTTGGATAAGGATTCATTTCTGCTTTCGTAATGATGATGGGCCTAATTGAATGTGAATAAAATAAACCTAAGCATAGCTGATGTACTTTTTTTTTTTAATATACTATTTCTCTCACTATCCTATCACATGTAAAGCTCAAAGTACCTCCCACCACCACCAAATCATTTAAACTGTAAAAGTATGAATGAAGCATAGCAGCATACCAAAGCTGGAAAGTGGAATAAATCAGCCTTCCCATGACCACAATTTATCCCCAACTGGTCACACTTAATCATTAGGCAGGTAACAATTTTTCTAAAAAAGTCATTTTGGTAGGCATCCCATATTGCTTCAGGCTTTTATTTTTCTAGCTTGTGTTTTGAAGAGGGTACATATTAGATGGTTTTGTCACTGGTGGCTGGGATTTGTCTTAAATTTATCCCTAAGGTGGGGTTCTGCACCCTGTAGCTAACAAAGGATGAGGTTAATATTTCTCCATACCAGAACCGTGGAGCATCTACCCTTGGTCTATTATCGTTCTTAAAGTATGTAAGAAATATATGGGAGGGGGAGGTAGGAACTATGAAGAACTTCCTTCCTTGACAACTTTGAATTAGAAATGAGGTTTTTAGCAAAAAAGGTTTTGTGCAGAAAGATCAGTCCCTAAAAGGTAATGTTGTTTCCCGAGGGACAGAGAAGGTGATCCTGCACAAGACTAAAAGCTAGAAAAAGAAAATGAGCAGAGAAAGACCTAAAGTCTGTGGCTGTATCCATCAAGTGAAATGTTACAGATTAAATGTATTAGGAGTTTTAAAAGCCTTTATAGCCCAGTATTTCTTTGGAGGCAGAAGCCTAAACTCTCTCCCTTGAAAAGAAAGCTTCTGCTCTTCTCTTTCCTTGAGCTAGGAAGGGAAGCGTACAGTAGCTGAGTGGTTAGCCAGCCACCAAGAAAAGAGAGGCCATTCCTTTCTCTGCAACTTGAGAATGCTTTAAGCAGTAGGGTATAGTTTGTGTAGAATAATTGACAGGTGTTGTGTTTTGTGCAATTACTTTACTGTTTATGGAATGGGAAGAGGAAAAAATAACTTCTCTTCATTACAGGTAAGATGAGCTGGGAAGTGCACATCAGATGTCTCAGTTCTAGATGGCCAAACTGAAGCATGGCCATCCCAAGCTGATCTTTGTGGTCGTTGTGGATGAGCTACTGCATGAAATGTGGTGGTTCCCTTGCCACTGCCCATGTTTTGTTTGGTGGTCTGGAAGGCACCAACCTGACTAAGCCCTGAGGGTGAACCTCAGGAAGAATGCTAGACCTTGGACAAAGAGAGTTTTGGATCACAGTTTTAAATGTAAGTAATTAAGCCCTTTTGTAACTCTGGCCCATAACTGCTTATATTTGCAGCTCACATTCTAATGTTATAATGGTGGCACAAGAGCACAGACTATTTTTTTTTTTTTAAAACTTTTGTAACAGTCTGTGAGTTTAATGAATACATTACTGAGCATCGATCTCTTTTGAAAAGTAGAGGGGCTTGGTTAAAAAGGAAAAAGAGAAGTTATAATAAAAATCTGTCTTGAATGTATTTTTTAAAAATAATTTTGAATTCTAGCAGGTAAGCACTGTATCATTTTTGTAGAAGTTATGACTTTGAAATAATTTAAGTTCACATAATATACAAGAACCTGGTCTTGTCATACTGTTCATGTGAGTAGCTCTCTGAGAAAAGCTCTTTATATGACTTGCTGGAACAAGAAATACCGTGTAGGAATATGCCCTTGACCTTTTATCAGAGGGATATGATCCTAAATTCTCCGTATTATGCAATTAGTGTTCAATCTTGCAACTTTTTACTTATGTATGTAGTATTTGCTTATTTTAATTTATCTTTATGAACTAAAGTCTGGTGGAGGAAGAGCAGAATTTGTTTGTTGGTGAGATGAGTAGTTTCAGAGCACCTAAGAGGGTGATTTGGCTAATAAGGACTTCTTAAAAATAGATACTTTAAACTCTTTTTCACCCTGTCAAAAGTAAAAATACAACCTAACTCGTGACTTGCTTTAAATATAACTGCCACATAAAACTTGAGATAAAACTGACATGGAAGAAAATAGAAAAGTTATCATTTACTGAAGCTGGTATTCAGTATCTTATACTCATCATCATCATGCATCATCAGATTACAGTAATCCTGACATGCAGATATTATGTCTGAAGTTTGAAAATTTCATCACCCCTTCCATCCTTCCTGAACCTCTGTTTAGAGGAAAGAAGTTTCAGCAACACACTTCAGAGAGGTCTCTTCAGACAGAAGTCCCCTAATGCTGTTGAATTCGGGAAAGAGATAGTTCTGACTTTTAACAAAATGAAATTCAAGACCTGTGCATATGGTTACTTATAATGGTCATATAGGATGTGTGTATAGAATGAACATACATATTTTTTAAAATAATGTGATGTATTTTATTCTGCCTCCCGCTGTGCAGCTGCAGAGGATACTGGTGCCTCTCTATTGCTCTGCCCCAAGGCTCTGGGGGTACACAGCCTGCCAGAGCTTGTACCCATGGGTCACATCATCCCCTCAATGGCAAGTGGCCCCCTAGCAGGGATATCTGTGCTCCATCTGGTGGACAATCTCTAATAACGGCTTGAACTTTTATGGACAAAACCTGAGGAAGCTTCAGGGTCAAGTTTCTGCTTATAAGTTTATGAGCAACCTCTGTCCATTGGCAAGATGTGAGTATATAAATTCTGATTGCTCCCCTTCACATCCCACAAAGGAAAGGAAATGAAACAATTGTCATTGGATTGAACACTTACAGTATGTATCAGATGATTATTCAAATACTAACTCTGTGTAATCAGGATTCCCTTTCCAGTTTGGAAATTCACCTACAGCAGTGTTGTGTCTTCTCAACTGCTTACATGGTGGTCTTCAGATGTGCTTTTCTTGTGCAGACACAGAAACACAAAAAGTCCAACCAGAATAGCTTTATTGGTTATATCAATGAAAACTTGAAGTAACTGTGATCAGTATAGAGATTTATGGCCACCTAGTAGCTAACGGTGTTCTGGTTTTGTCCTGGTTATTTAAGGTTTTTCCTAATCAAATTATTTTGGATTTTGTTAAACAAGAAACACTTTCTAAGAGCCTAGATGTTCCACTGGAGGTCTGAGCAGCTGTTCATGGGTACCCCCACAGACTGGAGGAACAGGGCAGCACCAACCTCGAGAAATTCCATAAGGATAAGTGCCTGTAGCAGGGCTGGAGTAACACCATGGACCAGCCCTGGGCAGTTGAGCAGCAGAGGATACATGGCTGCTGTCAGACCATGTTGTGTGTGAGCCATCCCTGTGCCCCAGTTCTGGTGAGGGCCTGACATCTGCTGAGCTCTGTGAGCAGCAGACTGACAACCCTCCTAGTGTTCATGAGTTCATGTAGTACCTTCTGTGGTACTACACCTGGATTCAGGCTGTGCAGTCTAAGGGGATGGCAGCAAACTGGAGAGAAACCAAAGGAGAACAGCCAGGTTTGGGCGCTGAAGCAGATGATATGCGAGGAGAGGCTGAGTTTGCCCAGCCTCAGGAGGAGAAGGCTTTGGGGGCACCCCCCAGAAGCGGGGAAGAGCATCAAGGATATAGAGCCAGGCTTTTCCTGGAGTATGTATTAATAAGTGCATGGCAAGTTGCAATAAGGGAAACTCTGACTGTATGAGAGTGGCTGAATAACTGGAACACATTGGCCAGAGATACTCTGGGATTTCCACCTTAGATTTCCAAAAACTACATAGGAAAAGATGCTGAGCTACCTGGTCTAACTTAAGTTAGTTCTGCTTCGAGCAGGAGGACTGCAGTCTGTGACTTCCAAAAGTCCCCTTCAAGAATTTTATGATTCTGTGTACAGTACAATGCCTCTAAAATTACAGTGGAGTATGGAAATGTTGATACAAGTCAATCAGCCAGTTTGTCTTCTTGTACTATTGGTCTTCTAAGCAATATTCTGTGGGGGAGAAATCATCACCCTTTCTACCCCATCCCAGCACAGTAACACATGAGCCAGTTCTGCACTGAGCATAGAAAATTTGGTGGTTAGGCTACAGCAAAGAGGGGGACCTGTCAGGCTGACCAAAATCTGGGGCTAGAAATCACATCTGTTGGTTGTCCAGCGTGTTGAGGATCTTATTAATGTCTATAAATATCTGATGGGTGGGTCTCAAATGGAAGGAGCCAGTCTCTTTTCTGTAGTGCCCAGTAATAGGACAAGGAATAACGGGTATAAGCTTGAGCATAGAAGGTTCCACCTCAACGTGAGGAGAAACTTCTTTACAGGGAGGATGATGTGGCACTGAAACAGGCTGCCCAGAGGGGTTGTGGAGTCTCCTTCTCTGGAGACTTCCAAAACCCACCTGGATCTGTTCCTGTGTGGTCTGTCCTTGGTGATCCTGCTTTGTCGGGGGGGGTTGGACTCAATGATCTCCAAAGGTCCCTTCCAACCCCTACCATTCTATGATTCTGTTTGTGCTTACACGTTCTCAGAGTGTTATTTCCCTCACCCCAAAGGACTGTTCTTCCTCTCCTTGGTGTGTTACCATCAGACTGAGCAGTGTTGGTCAACCTTGGTGGCAAGGAAAGCGTCCCTCAAAAACCTGGTGGCTTTGTAATAGTTGATCAGAAGGGCTAATGACTGATCCTTTGCAGTTTTCCAAAGTGCTTGTCCTCTTCAGATAAGGGTTTGTTGGAAGTTACCACGGTAGCTACTGCTGTTAGGTCCCAAAACGAGCATCTGCAGAAGCAGGTAGAGCCTGGGCTCTCCGCCTGCTCTGCCATCTCCCCCCATCTGTCTAAAAGGAGGCATTGCTCTTGCTGAACTCATCCCAGATTCACGCTGAGGGTTTTTGGTTGGGTCTTTTGGTTTTTAGCTGGGTTTTTTTCCGCACTCTCCACATTCCTGTTAGATCTTTTCGCCAAGTTTTTCCCAGTGGAAAAAAAAAGCCAGGACTCTATTGAAACTTGTTATTTGGTGCCACCTGGTGTTTAAATGAGCAGCCTGAGGAAGGAACGGGGCTTTCAGAGGAACTGGCTTTTGGGTTAGAGGCAGAACTCTGTGTGATGCCACAAACCAGAGCTACGGTCTGGCTGCGTTTTGCAGGTGGGGGAATGCACAAACCGAGAAATCTCGGTTATCAGCAGCGGCTTTCTGAGCTGCAGGCTCTCCTGGGGAGAGGTGGTCGATGGAGAGGTGGTCGATGCTCGCTGAAATTCGCCGAGACAGACGGCAGAGGGCATTAAGGAATGCCTTAAGCATCCTGCCAAAACCCTGAATTTCACTGGCAGTGTGAACGTACGCTCAGCCTTTACTCCTTCTGGCTGGTTTGTTTGATGGTTTTTTTCTTTCATCATAATGCTGACTAGGCTTGTTGTTAATTCACACAGACCTTTTTTCATAGCCACATATTTTCCCCTGGACCACCTGTATATAGGTATAGCAAAATGTTGCTGGCAAACTCCAAGTCTACTCTGCTGGAGGTGACAGGAATGTACTGAGCAGGAAAACACATCAGACACATGGCTGAGCAAGCCTGAGCTTCACGAGGAATAATGAAAAAACTCAAAGCCATTCCTCCTTCCTTACCGTTCAGTTGTGGCAAAAAGGGGCAGCTGAGACATGCTTTTGGTGGGAGTATTGCTTGTTTTAGTGCTTGTTTTTTTTGGGTGGAGTGCTCTTTTAAAGCTGTAAGGCTGATCAAAAGAAAACGCTCGGCTAGTCGGATACTTCATAGGCACGTTTTACTCTTGTATTATTTCATTTCTGATAGGCAAGTTCAAGACTGGACTAATTTACTCCTGGCATGAAGCCTGGGATGTAACATGCCAGAGTGCAGTATATAACAACTACAGTTGGCTGGAGGAGTGTAGGGCAGCACACGTTTCACACCCCTCCTTTTACTACTGGAGTCATGGGGTAAAATCCACTTCTTTTTTGCCAACTTTGGTGAAGGTGTAAATGCACATGCACAGTGTAATGGCTTTAAATCTTGGATTCCCACTCGTATGCGCCAGATGGATCTTGTATAAATGTTCCACTTTACAGCATGTTAGCATTTGCTAGTAGTTTACTGGAGGTTATAGCTGCCAGACTTTTCTGTGGCAGTTTCCAGGCTCCAAAAAAAAAAAAAAAAGGCAAAAAAAAGAAAACACAAACAGAAACAGATAAACCAATCGCCCACACAAGAGGGAATGTCAGGATAATAGATTAACTGGGTTTAAGAGCTGCACATACCTGTATTTGTTCTTGAACAATATTTGACTTGTCTTGTCCTGGTTTGAACCACAGAAGTTATGTGACTTTCAGTATTTATAAGGAAAACTGTCTATTTATCAATAATGTTTTAAAAAGTCATTAAAATGTTAACATATTGTACACAAGATTGTGGTTATCTTAGGACATGTACATATAGATGTAATATGTGTATTTCTCCTAAAAACAAGTCTGGAACCTAGATAAGTCCCACATTAATTTCATTTGATTACATAGTCCAGAAGTATTTTTCAGCACATGCACAACGATATATGAAATGTATTTGTTCTTCCTAGTTTTGCTAAAGGCTTTTGACTTTGCTAACTGGAAGTATAATTCTTACATACTATATCTTTAAGACACGACAATATGCACGTTAGTCAGCTATGAATTCTTGCTTCAAGTTCAGTTTTACTCCTTTATATAACCGAGGCATATATTAATGATCTAGTAAAATACAATATATGAGTTCCTACTTTTCATATTTCTCCCTTTCCTTTTCCTTTGAATTAAACTTATAATTGCTGGGGGGGGGGGGGGGAGATAAAAGGATGTTCTACAAATGCAGAATAAAAATGCATCAATTTTATGATGCATATGTATAATATTTACAAAATGGACCTGACAAATTGTTGAAAACAGGGCAAAATCAGATCTTTCTTACCTGTCCTCTTTCTCTTGATGTGTTTTTACTGCCTTTCTCCTGCTCTCTCCCACAAATCTTTCATACTCCAACCACCAAGCACATTTTTGTCCACATAAAAAACACGCCAACGCTTTAATTCCAACATTATTATTACAGGTGTACAAGAAGAGGTACATGACACTGCCCCAGTGACTGACAGGGTTTCATCGCTATCACACAGAGGCACTCAAGAGGCAATGCTCATTTGTAGCATTGTGATTTTGTTCCTCTACAAGGGCAAGTTCAAAGCCTTTTGCTGTAAGGGAAAAGTGACAGTGTTTTTTTCATCAATTTTCTCCTGTTTGTGAAGAAAACACTCATGACTGTGATCATAGCCCAGTGTCACAATGGCATCTCTTGCCTGTCGCTGAGAGGTCTTGCCACTGTTCCTGGGCTTGGCATCAGATGTGGTCTCGCTCAGTATTTGTGGTTGATAATGTGGCAGTTTTTTAAACGTAGTGAAAAAATGCTGGAAATTTAATGGTGTCGCTTCCCACTGTGGAAAGTGGGTTTGCAGAAAAAATGAATTGTCACCAACAGCTCTAATTGCCAGTTTGATCATTAAACTTTGACTTGGGTCAGTCTTTCACTCTGCCAGAAGATTATTAAGTACAGATTAAGAGGCTGTGGCTAACATTAACTTTGGACTGGGAAGGCTGCTATTCACAAACACAGGGCATTTATTTGAACAAGCTTTGGCAGCGGAGCACTTTTTTTTTTTTCTCAAAAATTTTGTTAGTGACCAAAATTTCAGAGAGACTGAAGGACGTAACCAGATTGTTCATCTCCCACTGGATGCAAAGGATACAGGCTTCTGATTCTCTCGTGCTGCTGTTGGGTCCCTCCTTGCTCCCTTTAATAGCTGAGGCATTTATTGTCAAATGGCCACAGTCCAGAGAGCTGTGTCCCTTTGTGTTCCTGCGTGGTCTCCGCAGGCATCTCCTTCCTGGAATGCTTGGTGGAATATTTTAATTGTTGGAAGTGTTCGCTTCTGAGCTCACCATGCATTTTAGTTCTGCACTGTTGGCTGGGATTGATATACGCAGGCAAGAGAGCTTTAAAAGGCCTTTGGACGTGGTTTGCTAAAAGCTTATTATTTTATTTTTATTAAAAACTTTATAAGCTAAAAGCTTCTTCATATTTACTGTATGAATGGTAAAAAAAAAAAAAAAAGTGAAACGTGTGCATCATGCTGGGCCACGTGCAGTTTCCAGGCATATTTTACCGATGATAAAAAAACCCCAACTCTTTCCTGCCTGTTGAATTTATGGCTGAGATAGCCAGATTACTAGAAACACTTATGTGTTTAATCTTTTCATGTTTTGAGTGGGAGAAGGTAGGGCGAGGGAGTCGCCCGAAGAAAAGGCAGTGGAATTGCTTTTTATTTTGTGTAGATTGTAAATTCTGTTATGGAAAATGTAATAAAGAAGCAGCTTTAAACAAAAAGAGCGGCTGTGTGAAATTGCAAAATTTCCATTGGGTGAAAACAAACCCTAACTTTATGTACATTTCCCTGGAGAGATGTAATGTGAATGCTTACAGCTGGTTTTAGTTTCTTATTCCCTGATTAGGTTTAAATTAAAGGAAGGATGTCATATTGAATTATGAAGGATTACTTATTTTGCATCTTTTGGTTTATACTTACCTTCTATCCCAGCCTCACTGTGGCATTTGCAAGGACGTATTGAAGACGTGCACGCAAATCATCTGCAGAGTAAACGCTGCAGCATAGCAGTTCTGACAGGAAAAATGCATGCAGCTCCCACATCTCCCTCCCTGGTACCTTCACCAGGAAGAGAAAACTACCCCACCATACCTAACCTTCTCCTGCAAGACAGAGCCTTTGCTGTGTGAAGAAGAAAGGTTATGTCCTTGGGACCCTGCGCTCCAGGGATTCCCACTGAAGGACCAGCAGCCTGGGGCATCTCTGCCGACCTGGATCAGAGAGGATGAGGTCCCTGAGACACACGGTGTATCCAAGTCTGAGTGATATCTGGAGTGAGCTGAGCAGGATGGGAGAAGAAAATGCCACAGCCAGCTATGCCATTTCTAAATGCAGGCTCTTTAGGTCTGGTTTCAGCAAGTATCCAGGCAGTTCAGTAGCCTAGAGGTTTGAAATTCACTCTCCATAGAGATTTATGTCTCTCTTCCAAAGGGAAGTGCTTTCTTGCTGGGGAGAAGGTATTATATGACTTACCTAAGCAACCACAGCCACACAGCACAACTCAAGCTGGGCACATGTTTGATTTTGCCACAGAAGAAAAGGTTAGGAAAAAAAAGTTTAAGCAATTGGCATGCTCACAGATTTGCAAATCAGCTTTAAAATATTCCATGGGATGCTTTGACTGCTGAGTATTTTTCTTGCAAATAATTGACTGCACAGGAGTTGCAAGACTTAAAGGATTCATTAAGGAAAAGTACTCTGGTACGTATATATTTCTTTTTAAATAAAGTAGGACAAAATAATAGAATTAGTGAGTTGGGCAAGGTAAGTGCAGATTTGAGAACAGGGTGTTCCAGAGCTGTGCTGTGTTACTGCAGCATACTATTTCGGGCTGAGAGAAGAGAGGAAGAGATCTTGCAGGAGCTCCTTGCCTGGTGACTGCCTCTCTTTTGCACAAGTGAAGAGCCTTCTAGTACAGCCTCTGCAGCACGAGCTGCAGTAGTGTAATATAGAGCTGCACAGAAGATACTGTCTCACTGCATCTGGAAATCATGCTCCTCTGAGACATGCAAAGAGCTGAATATCCCATCTACATCTGTGGGCTTCTGTAATCATCTCTCCTCTTCCTTCTCACAAAAGATTATATATATCATGCTATGTTTTTGAGTGGAGGATGAAGAGCCTACTGATGACCTGCAGGGTAATTGCATCAGAAAGAAAGGAAGATGCTCTGAGAAGTCTGATTCTTGAAGCTGACAGGTAAGGGGAAAGGATGGCAGAGATGGGAGCATGGGAGGACATCCTGAGGAGCAGCATCTTTCAGGTGTGTTTGCTTTGGCCTCTGCTGGGCTCCCTCAAATGCTCTGTGTCATCCCCCTCCCAGCAATCCTAAAGAGCAGTAACCTTTCCTCCTGTAAAGACAGGGCATTTGGGCCAGAGGGGCTGGAGGGGAAGGGGAGCTGGCTCTGGAGATACAAACATCAGCAGAATCTGTCGGTGGAGGTGCTGCAGCCTGCTCTGAGGTGTCCTGGCAACTGAAGTCTCCCTCCATGCCTTGAGGCCTAGGGGGGAGGAGGAGGAGGCTGTGGAGAAGGATGTGGGGTGAGATAGTTGCTGGTTGCCACTCTTCTTTTTTTTTTTTTGAGACCCTGCTTTAAGCAAAAGAAAAACAATAATCAAAACAATATACAGTAGAGTTGGCCATTCACTTTATAATTTCTTAGTGTCTTTTTAAGGGTAATGCTTCTGTCCTAGCACTCCATTTAGAACAGAAAGAAGTGAAAACTCCTTCACATGATCAGAAACATCTGACCTGATGATGCCATCAGTGGCCATCAGCACAGCTCATGGTTTCCACTAAACAATCTGAAGATGATGCCGCATTGCCAATTTGCCAGCCAAGGTACTTTAATGTTCACCAGTCAAGTCCCAGTTTAGTTTTGACCTGTGCCACAAGACATGCAGAAACTGAAACTTATGCATTCTCTGCAAGGGGTGGCAATGGTTTCCTGGTTCTTATCCTCTAAGAACTGAATATGTTTTGTTATACAAGTTACCTTTGCCTTACCTGTGTCTTGTTCATCAAATATCTCTGCTCTACTACTGTAAATTCTTTGAAATGTTTATAGTCCCCATCAACAGCTCTGTATAGTTGCAGTAGTAACGTTCTCTTGATCCTAAGGATTCAAAGGGGCAGTGGCCATCAGGAAGGGTGACCCACGACTCCCACTCGTTCAAAAATGTTCAGAGACATAAGTTCATCTTGCTCTATCACTGCATATATCCCATCTGACACTGGGGATATCTCTGCATAGTTCTGTACCTGTTTCCCCTCTGTAATATGGAGGCAAAAGACACGTCTATGTCTCCAAAGTACACTGTAAAATTAAATAGCTTGCTGTTCTGAAACGCTTTAATGCAATACGAACAGGAGACATAAAAGTCCTTTTCAGACACAGAGAGAGTCTTTTAGGACACATGTTTGGGGAAAAAAAAAGCCCCAGCAGAAGAAACAATGGATACTTCATCAGTTTCTTTCCTTTTTTAAGTCAGCTATGAGACATAAAAACTTGCAACTTGAATTTGTTGATGCTTTTTTTTTCCCCTTTTGTTCTATATGTATATTTATGGCTTAATGCAGCTTCTGTGTCTCTGAAATACTTTTTCCTATCATCTGTGGTGTTTTGCTGAGCAAATAAAACATCCTTCAGCAATACCATTTTTTAGTCAGTCATTCCACTGATTTATTTCAGCTTTAGAGAACTGACCCTTTTCAAGTTCCCAACATACGTACTGCAGCTGGTGTCATGTTTTGTCCTCACACAGCAAATGCAACTGGATTAAAGTCACAGGTAGCAAAGCACCTCCTCATTTTTTTTACCTTTTTTTTTTTAGATGAGTAGGTCTCTGGCCTTTCTCATTCCAGGGTTTATGGAAAATAGGGTAGTAGGCAAGAACAGTTACAATGTACAGGTAGTTGCCCTGCACAAAAAAAACCCAAACAGTTCTCTATGCCTCAGAGAGCTGGGATTTTCACCTCCACGTTCTTAACTCAAG
>JANVCC010000035.1:4513946-4552816 GCA_025345505.1 Todiramphus chloris collaris
TCTCTCCTTCTCTCTCTCTCCTTCTCTCTCTCTCCTTCTCTCTCTCTCCTTCTCTCTCTCTCCTTCTCTCTCTCTCCTTCTCTCTCTCTCCTTCTCTTCTCTTTTTTTTCTTTTCCTTTTTCTTTTCTCTTTCTTTCCTTCTTTCATCTCTTCTCTCACTTCTCTTTTGTTCTTTCCTGTATCTTTCTCTTCCTTTCTTTAACAGCTGAATCTATTGACAAGCAGATCCCCCCTTCAGTTACTTTAGTACACTTTCATACCATGTTTGCTGCACTTTATTTCTCAGTTTTGTTGTTTCCACTCCCCAGTAAAATCTATCACCTTTAAGTGAGTTATTTGCTTTTCTGGACTGCAGCAAATACCACCCACTCTGTTAAGGTCAGGCTCCAGCTCCTTGACTTTGCTATTGTTTCATCCCTTCCTTACCCACTCTGTCATTGCAGCACGACAGCTCCAGCTGGGAGGGCAGGGAAATCACTCCCTCAAGAGCAGTTTATCATGGCAATAAATGTTATGTGTTTTACTAGGATGCCATCAAAGTTCACCATCATGTTGAAGCCAAAACAATTGTTCTTTTTATACGTTTATTATACATAATGTATTGGGTAGGTGTCTATATCCTACAGAGATCAGCATCCTGAAGGTGCAAGATGTTACTTCTAGGTTGTGAAAAAATACAGAATTTTCGGAGTAAAACATAATCATTTTTTTAATTAATTACAGCTTCCCAGTTTTCTTCCTGTTCTCCCTACTGCCTGGGCTTTAATTACTTTGCTTACATAGGCGTCTCCGAAGTCACATCAATTATACGGTATACGTGGCCTTTACATTTCTTTCCGATTATTTTCTTCTTTTTATGGTACTGCCTGTGCACAACTCTATTGACTTCAAAGGATCAGAGGCCTGAGGTTTTTGTGACTGATGCTGGTACTCAGCAGAATTCAGCCAGCCAGCTGAATTGGCCTGCCATTTGTGAAATTAGGTATTTTAAAGTTTTTTCAGATACTAGACAGAAAAGAGAAGCCTTTCTGCTTGCGTTCCCTCCCCCATCTTCCTATTAAATATTGATCTTTCCTCAGCCAAGAGAGCTTAATAAAAACTGAGAATAGACTTTACATCATTAATTTCATCCAGCAGAACTGCTTGTAGCAGTATAAAAACAAGTTGCTGAATGTGTGACAGGGTAATTCACTGAGCACTAAAGGAAATTGCTTAAAACAAAAAGAAATTTGTTATACTCTAAGCTCTTAGTGACATATGAGAGCTCCCAGTATTCCACTGGGAAAAATGGTCAGCAATCTGGCACTCATATATATGTTCAGTATCTCAGTTGCCTGAATTACAGGTTTGGATTGACTAAAACTACCTGGGACTTGAGGTTAAATTTCCGGCAACATTTTCAGTCAAGAACATGAAAAAAAAATTGAAAAGTCAGAATATTTCAGTTCAGCATTTTTCTACAAAAAACCTTTCCATTCTGGTTATTTGTTTGTTTTGTGGGTTTGTTTTTTTTTTTTCTCAGAACACTGTTTCTAAATCTGACTCAACTTAGTGAAGGAAAGAGAATGCAACAGCTAAACCCAGTGTTCGGAGCATCCTCTCCGCTTCCTCCATCTCTTCTCAGGCAGAGGGGACTGGCAGCCCACCTGCTCCTGCTCTGTGTTCCATCCTGCCCATGGCCTTGCAGTTGTCTACAATTATCTGTGCAGAGTCAATGCTGTGGGTCCCAGTGCTGCTGACAATCCATTTCACCATGAAATAGGGGCTCAAGGTCAACCAAGCTAAAACAGAGTGTCCGTTCTTTAAATGACCTTTGGAATGGACGTGGGACTCTTACTGTAAAGACCTATCAGAGGTTCAGTGATAGGACTCCATCGTCCTGTCCTGTGTTAGGCTAGATACCCTTGAGAAAACTATGTCTTCACTGTTGGGATCTTAATTTTTGAGAGCACTGTATGATTTATTTCCTTTTGTGTTATGCAGGAATGACAGCTGCAGAAAACCAGGGGAAAGCTTTGCTTTGACTAATGAAGGTTATGATGCATTTTCATAGAATCATTATGGTTGGAAAGGACCTCCAGGGTCATCAAGTCCAAAGTCTGTAAGAGGAAGAAAGGAAGATGTGTCACTGATGGATGGATCTCAGCCTTAAGGAGGTAAATATCAAGTGCAAAAATAAAGGATCATTAAATGAGATGATACAGCAGAACTGCTGCTTTTGGTGTCAAGAGCTCTTTTCTTTCTCCTGATATGATCAGTGTTCACTTACTGGTGCTTGACTGAGCTGAATGAAAAACTTTTGATCAAAAGGCAAAGGACATAGTTTCCTGTTGCACATTTTCCTAGTTTGGGTACTTTTTTTTTTCTGCTAGAGATGGATATTTGGCAACAAATATTATAGAAAGTTTGTGTCCTTGCCTCTATGAACTTTCAAGCAAGCACGCTGACTGGAAGCTAAGAATTTTTTGCAAAGCAAGTGCAAATTCTTGGGTCTAGAAGTGTCGTTTTGTAACTGCATTCCTGTTAGAATGTAATGTGCCTTTTCCCTCCCCCAGCTGTTGAGCACTGACATGTCTTCAGTAACCAGGTCAGGGTTTGTGGTTGTTTTCTGATGGACAGTTTGGTGGAGTGTATTTAAAACTGTAAGAGCTGTATGAGGTTTTTTCAAGTGAGAAAATTCCACATCTGTGTGGCACAGACTCACGTTTTTAATGATTTCCATGGGTTTGGTCAGCTTCAGTCAGCATAGGTTTTGTTCTCCACTGGACTCCTGAACTAGTTTCAGAGCTAGAATCAGGAGATCCAGAAAGCATGACACTCTTCCCACCTGGCTACCACCTCTTTCTTTCCAAGTCCAAACTCTGCTTCCATGTCAGGATACACATTTATTTAAGGGTCCCTGAGAGCTAATGGAGCCAGCATGCTGCCAGTTAGAGAGGAACAAGTTTCTCCCACGTGCTCCAGTTACGTGTGGTTTTTCCTAAGGCTGAAATGGTTTGGGGCATTGTTATGGTGTTATCCTTATTTTTTTGTCTTTTGGCTCAACTTCGGTTCTGAGCAAAAGGCAGTAACATAGATTGATGCTGAAAGCAAAAGAATGATTGCTTTTAAATATTGTTAGAGGCTTTGGGTGGCTACACTGGTAGTGCAGTTTTGTATGAGTGAAAAAATATAAAACAAAGCATGAATTTATTTATTGTAACCGGGCTGAGACTAAAGTCAAAGAGATGGCCTGTTATCCATCTCAGCCAGCTACAAAATGAGAGATTATTTAAATTCAGCATATCAGCAAAACTTTGCAATAAAGGACTGGGGGGGGGGGGGGGGGGGGATGGTAGCCCTAATGCTTTCTAAGGTCATAAAGAATAATTTGCCTTGCCTTTTGGTTCAGATGGTCAGGTCCCAGAGCCCAATAGCCAAACGGTCTTGGGAGTATGCAGGTGCTCTTCTAGTCACCTGACTTCTGTTTAATTTGGTTTAAAGTGTTGCTTCTGGTCAAGAGAGTGACGATGGCTTCCTGTGTTGAAAAGGTTTTTCACATCCCTTCCCTGTGTAACTAGAGCTGCTCAATAAAATTGTGGTCTTCCTACCATTACCTTTTAGAGCTGTGTTACATCACAGCCAAGATAGCCCACTATTTTGACCCCCTCAAAAGAGAAAGTAAAAAAAAAAAAAGAAAATAAGTAACAGAGTAAAGCCTTACCAAGTCCTTTTGCATGGCTGTGCTATCTGCAGCTCAAACCTCTGATGACTCAATACGAGCATGTTTGGTTAAAATAGCGGGGTCCAAATGATAGATGGAATGGCTGCATCATATCTTGGGAAAACATTTAAAAGGGTGTTTTGTTTCTGTGAGCACACTCGGGATTTGATGTAATAAGGCTTGCAAGAGTTGATATAGAGGAAATTATTGCTTCTCAATAAAATTCCCCATTTTTATTGGCTCACATACAGAGAATGGCAGACAGCTGATAAAATACTTGGTGGAATTTTCCTTCCATCTAGCCATGTACTCTACAACTATGAAGTGTGCATTTTTTGAAAGTGGGTAGATTATGTTCCTTTGGAAGTATTTTATGTTTATCATACTACTCTTTAGGTGTTTCGTGCTTTAGCTGAAACTTTGGCTTTTGAACTTGCTGGGCATGACAGTAAAGAATAATCATAACAATTATATATATAGCTCTTATCTCTGTCAGATATTTAAAGGCAAAGTAAGATGTATATTCTGCAAAAGCATTTTTAACTTTTTGCATATAATATGGATTCTTTATAGAATTTCTCGTTAAGGAGCTATATATATCTACACACATACGTACACATATACATAATATGGCTTTGTAGGACTGAAATTGTAAACAACATTTGCAAAATATTACTTCGTCAGGGGCATGAAAATCTAGAAAACAGATCAGCCCTACTATCTTCCCTAAAATAAACACAGACTTCCTCAGAAATTTGACCTCTGCAACATTACTTGCATTTACTAATAACAATTCCTTAACTTTCCAGAATGGAAAATCTTCAATTTCCTACTCAGTTACTGGAAAGTATAAAACATTTAATCACATTAAACTGAGTTTTCTTTATTCACAAGAGGGAATTTGATTCTTAAGAATTAGGGCCAGAAGAGGACCTAGCTGGTAGGGTTTTTAGGTGCCTGCTCTCAGGAACAGATGTCAGTCTCTCCATCTTCCCAGGCTGTTTATTGATAAAATAAGCTTAAAACCGTGCTAGTTGAGTTTGATGCTGCAGGGCTCAGCTGAGTAAAGGGGGTTAAAATCACAGGTTTGGATTTAAGCAACAAGGTATCACCTGAACTCTGCTTTGCCTGCTGTTTCCTGACCTGGATGCCTTTTCCAGTGATTTTTCAGCTAAAACTGGGCAAGTGTTGGGATCAGCTTTGTAAAAATCTGCTTTTCCATGGCAAAGCAAAGCAGTTCAGTGCTATCCACACCTGGGCTAGTATGTTGTAGAGGTGCAAGTAGAGGTTCCAATGTATTACACTTGCTTTCTGGTCAAGCTGCAGCTGATAAGGGGATCTAACAGTGGGGACAGAGGTGTCTGAGCCCATTTCTTGGCCTGGCCCTCTCCAGCATTTTTGTATTAATGATACACTTGGTCTACCTACATTTCTGTCACTGGGAATTTATGAACCACCTTAGCTTTCTCATCACTCTCCAGTTTGGTGTGTTGGTCACAGGATGCTCCCTCTGGAAAACAGATCAGTTCTGTGGATTGGCTCCAGGGGTGGTGGAAAAACAAAGTTGATAGTGACCATTTTCATATCAATTATCAGGTCAGGCAATAGCTGGGTTTTCCCCATATCCATGGAAGAAATAGACCCTCCGGCTGCTGCTGCAGAGGCTAGCAAAGAGGACAGCAACGGAGGAGAGCCTTGATTGTGGAAAACCACTTCCTTTAATATGCATCCTCCTCCATACAAAAGCCCTGTTGGACATGTCTCACATCCCAGTTGCGTTAGCCCTATTTCCAGCTGGCTGATATGATTCACCCAGCTCGCCCCCTGAAGTGTGCCCACACTTTGTATACATAAATCAGCTTTCTCCTGAAGAACAGGAACTCATCATCTTCATTGTCAAATAAAAGTGATCTGTGAAGAACCTGCAAAGTGCATTATAGCACTCCCAAATGCTTGTCAGCTTTCCAGAAGGGTTATACCATGAGTTGGAAATGTCTCCTTGTTCAGATCCTGGAGTTCTGCAGGCCAACCTTTTATTTCTAATTAAATTAACATCGTATCATGCTGAAACATTTATGCACTAGTCTAAACGTTACAGCTAAATGATGTTACGAACTCATTATGTTGATATACAGCAGCATTGACCCAGACTTGTCTTCCAGTCCTCGAAATCTTATCCATTCCACACTTGGTTTACCACAGAAATGGCCTGGATTACTAAAAGCTTAAAATAAGATGACACACTTTAACATAGCTTCTGTGTCTCAAAAGTGAAATGATGATCTAGTTAACAAGAAGCAGATTCAAGCGTGCTCCAGACGTGCTGGCAATTAGGCATACATTAGTCCTTCATTCTGCCAGAGCACAGAGTGAAAGGAGATACCTCTCCTCCCGAGTGTGGAAAGGACCAGTTATGTATCTGAGGAAGTATCCAAATGGAAATATACTAGTTTTTAAGTGAATAAATGATAACAATGAAATTTATTTTTGTGCTGCCCGCTCCTGGGAATCTCTTCTAATGGGAAAGTATAGAGAATAGAGTTATCTTGTCAGGCGTGCACAGCAGAAGGACAAGAGGCAACAGATACAGTCTGGAAAACAGGAAATCCCAACTCAGTGTAAGGAGTCATCAGACCTTGGAGTAGATTGTCCAAACTGGTTGTGCAGTCCCTATCTTCGGAGATAATGAAACGTTGACTGGAAAAGGTGTTGACTAGAGGCTCTACCAACCTCAACAGCAGGAAGATGCTCTAAGTGACTGCCTGAGGTTCCTTCCAACCTCCATGTTCTCAGGTGACATGTGTGAAAGAACTGTGTGTCCTGCAGCACTAGTGCAGTGGGAAGCCTCCTGCAGACACCATTCAGTGAAGAAATGGAGGAATTAGCATTGTATTGGACAGAGCTTTCTGGAGTATGCTTGAGAAAGCTACCCGAGAGCAAAGGGAAATGATGGCCAGATGGGTGTTGGTTCCTGCACGGAACTGCTGTTTTGTGAGCTGCCCTTTTAAAAAAAGTATTATTTTATTTTTATTAATGCACTAGTTCTTCCTTCTGCTTCCCTTAATAAGATCTAAACTAGAGGGAGATAAATACTTTTATGCATGTAGTCAGAGGGACAAATAAACTATATCAGATTATGAATGAAGATCCAGCTACAGCAAGAAAGTAACTCATTCCATTGTGAAAAAGATGCAGGAAACTAAAACGTGGTGAGAAGACAAGAAGTTGCAAGGACAAGATACACAAATGGAAGAGATTGCCATAGGTGGTAAAGACTAAGTGATGCCTATAATCTCCTTCGTATTTCTACAGTGCCATGGCAGAGTGCAAGGGCCAAAGGCACGCAGTCATTAAATGATGCTGTGGTGATTGCTGTTGATGCCAGCAAATTGGCAGGGAAGTTTAGATGGTGGAACTACGCAATGTGGTTCTTTAGAGCAATAATCAGTATTTTAGGGATTGCTTTCAGAGTGGATTCTAAAAGATTACTTGTGACTGCCCATACAGGGTGTTCCTCTTAGTGGACAGAGACAAAATTTGAAGCATTGGTCATGTTCTTTTGTGGTTTGGTTGATGACTGTCTTTCAGTTCTTCAGTAGATTTGGGTTAATATCACTGACTGGCTTCAAACAAGCCTCCCTATAACAATATTTTTGTCAGGAATTAAAACACAAAAATAGGCATTTTGAAATTATTATAATCCTAATAATGTAAAGAACATTGCTTGCTTCTTTTTTTTTCTTTCAGATTCACATTCACAAGTGTATAGAGATGTCATTTATGTCCCAGACACGTTAATTTCTGATTTTTTTTTCCTTGAACTCTCTTAATTGGAAGAAAGTAGGTTGCTGCTGATTTATGAACTCTTCAGAAGTGCCAGGGATCATTTTAAATGTACACAGCTGCTCTGCAGTAGTTTAACTTGGCAGATAGTATTAAACCATTGAATTGTGTCATTTATTTGTGTATGCACACAATAAGTTCCTTGTGCAGGTTCTTCAGAAATAGTCTCAACGTTGATTCGGAAATGTGGCCTAAAAATAACCGAGTCCCATGATTCATTGTTTTGGTGCTTGTCTCCAAAGAGTCCATCTAAAATGAAGAATGGGATACCATGTATACCCCAGATAAGGCAACGGAATGGAAACCATCCGTAAGAGGAGCTGCAGACTGAGGTCTAAAATGGGAAAGTTCCCAGGGTGAGCGAGCAAGACACATGATGGGAATTGACCTGAGCTGCTGGTATTTGGGAACGCTGCAACTTATTTCACTGCAACTTATTTCACTGCTAGGCAAGGGAGTGTCTGATGCTGTGTAATGAGAAAGAGCAGCAGTCGTGACAGCAGTATCACTGGTTGTAATGGAGTATAAATCAGGGCAATTTACTCTGTCATTCCATTCAGGGCATCATAAAAGTAACACCTGTCGTCTGGAAAAAAAACCTAAACTCAGAGAATAATATAATGCATTTTGCATACAGCCTGCTGCATGTATAAAATCCTACAGCACCAGAAAAGAAAACACTTAGATATGGAGTCTCTTTATACTGAGGGGTGACATCTGCAAATATATTCTACAATTAATACTATGTGACTTGATTTATGTCTTAAACAATTTTAGGGGGGGGAGGCAGTATAGATTCCATTATAGCTCTAAAAAAATCACTTTTTAGGCCATGATACTAATCCTTTTCATCCACATCACTTAATGTATTGGAAAGCAAAAGAACTTTCCTTATTTCTCCTTTGGCTGCAAAATGAAATTCAAAAAAAAAGGCTTCAGGGAATAGTTAATTCACTTACATCCTCAACAAGAGAACCTAACAGGCAGTGTTTAAAGACTGACTGATAGGCATCATCTCTTGATGATCATAGCAGACCTTTTGGGGCCGCTGATTGCAAGCACAGACATTCTGGAGAGCAAAGTTTATGCCTGTCACGCTTTCTGCTGTGCTTTGTCTTCTGCTTCCCTTCCCCTCAAACAGGATTTCAGCAGTCTGACATGGAAATCAAGGACAATGGCCAAACAAACCTGACACAAAAAACTAATATCAGACCCATAATAGCAAATATTTTTCTTTGGTAAATGGCATAACAGACAGACATTAAAAAATTAAAAAACGGAGAGAAATTAAAAATTAATTTGAGGTTAAGTTTGTCTTGATGCTCTAGAAAATGATGAAACTTTGAAAGCACTTTGAAAGCCTTAGGAACCATAGGGACTTTAGAAGATTGGCGTAACATAATTTATTCATGATGATTCAGTTCTTTCATCCATTACTGACACAAAATTTTCATGTGCTCTGGGCAGACACAACATGGGGAACAAGCTGCTTTCAGGAGGCTGTGAGCTTTCTGTTACCATGTTATGAAGTGCTGTAAAGCATGGACTTACTTCTTTTCCAGGATCAGCGCTGCCAAGAGCTGATAAAATCCCACTATCAGTGGGGTTTCTCTTTTCTTCTCCTTGCCTTCTGAGGTGGCAACTTGGTGCTACCTGTGGGTCAGTTGTGGAGCCATTCAGCTGCCTTATCCAAGCTAGATCAAGGTGCAAAAACTGAGGCACCTTGAGTCTTCTGATTTAAAGAAACTGGGCTAGCATTCTACCACTCAGAGAGTTAAAGCAGAAAGTGTTAGCAGCCATCTGAGTGAAGAACCTGTTGGACAGCGTTGCCATCTTGTCTTACGAAACCCCAGCCCTCAATGTGGAAAAATAAGAAGGCCCAAATGCTAACAGAGTATACACATTGCTGCTCTATGGCAACTGTGCTGCATATTTATGAGGTGGTGAGCAATATGCTGGAGAGATCACTCAGGCCTCTAATTTAACCCTCATTTTTATGTGAGGCTTCTTGTTCCCATTCATCACTCCCATTACTGTGGTGCAAATCACAAATCTGGTCTATGCTCTTTTTCTAACTTCTACTTCTCCATTATAGTAATAGGTTTGGGGTTTTATTAAGCACATGTTGTGCTTTGGAGAATAGAAGATGCTTTTGCTTAAGTCAGTAGGGAGGGAAATAGATATCGATGTAAGCAACAGAAGATACAACAATTGCCTTGGTAGATTGGTTTTCTGTTGTTAAATCTTGTACTTTTTATTTGGGCAATCATAGCATAAAGACATTTTATTCAATAATAGTTTTGGTAATCAAGACAATTTTATGTTGACATTGTCCTCAATTATTTAGTTTTAATGTTAACAAATAGAGGGAATTGGTGGAAGTGTCCTCTGTGCATCACTCTGTTACTACACAGAATGGGCAGAATAATAATCTGTTTTCTGAGGCTGCAGCTGTAATCCCATTTCTTTCATTAGCTGAATAAATCTTTATAACTGATACAGAACATAGTTATCTTTTTAAGGAAACTTATCACTAGGCCAATGCTGCAGATACTCATGCATATCTTCCTCTTTATGAGTAAAAGTCATGTACTTTAGGCTCAGGAACCAGTCAATAAACAAGTCCCAGAAGCCACCTTTAAACCTGAACAGCATTAAGGTTTCTGTTTCTGGGATGCCAGGTTTACAGTGTCAACAGTGATGACACAAATATAACTTGTTGTTAACCAAATAATACCCTTATTTAGAACTAAATTTTCTACATTCTAGGAATAAATAAAAAAAAAACAAACCAAGCAGAGTGATTTTGTTATTTCAGCCTTTTAAGTGCATTTTAAATTATTTGTGATAAAAGGAAGAGGAAGAAATAAAAGTGTTTTAGGTAGGTCCTACAGAACCACAGGAGGCATCTGTCTGACACCGTTGCAAACTGTGTGTAATTGTGTCATACAGAGTCAGCCACAGCAGGTTTGTGTCCAAACACCAAGTCACAATAAACAGGCATCTGGAAGCCACTTGGCCCCACTGGAAGAAGAGTAAGGATGAGGAGAGCAGGCTAACGCAGTGAATCTGGTTTGAGGGTGGAACACAGCCCGTGCCCCATCGCACAGTCGTGCAAGCTGGGCACCTTAGTGCAGGGAGTGAAATGGGGACCATGTACAGTCCTGCTCCCCCACCACTGCATTCTGGTACCCAGCCCAGGAGCCATAGCATGGTCCACACTATGCACTGGCCTGTGGTATGGACAAGGTATAGCTATACCACCGCCTAGGAAGTGCTGCAAAAGTCAATTCTGCAAAAGAGCTCGGTCTCCGGTAAACACTCTTAAGGAAAACTATTCAGAGAAGAGCTAATGATCTCTCTCCCTCAGCCCTGCAAGGCAAATGTCAGTGTTATTCCCTTAGCCAAAGATATATTCCACATTTGTAGCAGTACTATGCACAGAAGCAGGGATAAGAAGGCTTAAAACATACATATATATATATATATATAGTTGGGTTGGTTTTTTTCCCCATCTCCCTTATGGAGGACCTTATAAAGGCACATAGAAGGCACAGGATGCAGCCTTACTCTTCACAGATGACTCTGTTTCTTCAGTGGTATGGTCTGAATACATTTTGGTGTGTTTGAAATGCGAAGCCAGATTTTGCTGCTCTAACTTGCTTCGAACTGTGAATAAGGAGGAGTGACTGAGAAGGTCTGTCTTGCTGGTACTGAGGAGGGGCACTTCTGACTGTGATTCCAAAGCTCCTCAAATACTTGCCCTCGATGCCCTTTCACCCATCTGAATGAATTGGATTAATTAAGGGAAATGTATGTCTTAACATCCTAAAATATTTTGAAAAACTCTCCCTCTTTGGCTGTTGAAAGAAAAAAACATAATCTTTTGAAGGCAATCCAGCACAACAAAAATGTTAACTTCCACGCAGAAATGAGAAAAATCAAATATTCATGGCTCTGGAGGGTGTTAATGTTCTAATTCATGCCAGAGCAGTTTTCTGGAAATTTTCATTAGGAAGAATCTGAAGGCACCAGAGGCAAACAGCAAGATCGTGACCTTGAGAGAATTTGGAAAATGCCATTATTGCTGCAGAGACACTGCCATGCCCACCCAGAGATGTCAGACTCAGGTCAGTGGGAGATTGAATCCTGCCTATAAGCTTAATGCCTGATCTAGAAAGTGATGGAGAAAACCCGTTGGACAAGTATGAGCTCAGAAAAGCCCACATCCTCTGATGTTAGGACTAGATAAAAAGCTATATCGTTTTACAATAAATATTGGTAGTCTTACATTTTTTAAGGTCAAGTATTTTTAAGAAGGAACAACAATAATGCAGCTGTAATCCCCTCTGAGCAGTACCTTACTTACTTCCTTTACTGCTAGAAAAAGGCTTCAAGGGCTGGTCCACCAAGTACTTCTGAGTAAAGGTGTGCAACATCTTTGTGACAAAACCTAAAACCAGGCAAAACCCCAGCTGGGTTCAGCTTTTTTTAATGAGCCTGTAATTCAGATTCACGTTTTCCAAAGGTTGCCAATTAATGAAGAGAAGTTTCCGATTCAGGTTGGAAACATAATTCTCTGCTTGCCAAAACTCAAATGAATGGCAGATATAAAGTGCATGGCAGATATAAATTAAGTATCACAAAAGAACCCCACAAAAAAACCACAAACCTGCCACTACTATTCAAACAGGAAACTTGAAATGCTGTGGGATTTATTTTTCTAGGACAAATACCTCCATAACCTCATTTTCACAGTTGATTTTCTGTACAACTGTAAGTGAGATGACACGAAATTTCTATGGAGTTATAGTAACTGGAGATAAACTAAATGACTCCCCTCTGAAAGTCCTCTTCCATGTGTATTTGAAAGGTCAGGTTAGATGCTTCTCAGCTTTGCGTGGTCTAAATTAGTCCTGAACCACAATCCTACATTAATTAAAATGAATGAAAATTTTCCTTTAGCTCTAGTGGTAAAATGCCTGTGGTTTGTGAGTAGAAGCTTGTGATTACTGCTCCTCTGTCTATACCCAGACCAAATTCTGCTCTGTTACACTGGTGTAAATCATCAATAACTCAGATAGATATTGGGATTTATATCCCAGTTAGACAGAAACTAATCCATTTCAAAAAACACTCTTGGAAAGGAACTTTCACTGGCCTTTTTAACATCAGTATTACTATTTAAGTTCTTCTATTAACTAATTCAGATGCCCATTTGGTAGGCACCCTGGACAAAGAAAGGTCAACCTGTCCAGAACACTGGAGGACAGGGGTTGCTCTGACTCTGAAGTGCCAGGTTTGGATGCTTTTATGCACTTTCCCAGCTCCAGAACAACCTCTGAAAGTCCCACTCTCCGACTGCAGTCCTTTCCAGTGTGCCTGGAAAACTGGGCCACTTCTGAGAAGAGGTGTGCAATATTTTTGTGATGAAGCAGAAAACCAAGCAAAGCCCAGCTTTAGGCCTGCTTCCCAGAATGCTAGGATGACTCATGCAGTAAGGCTTCAGCAGGAAAATATCAGCTGATGCTTATGATGCTGGCATCATAAGCAGCTCCGGGCTCCAGCACTGCAAGCCCAAAGCCATAGAAAACTTGATGGATTAGACCTTGATCACACAGCTGCCACCTCACGATCCCGATCCATGGGTGGTGAGTTATGACCTAACGAGCTGGATAGCAGTGAAATGTTTCTCTAACGTGATAATTTTGTTTATCAGCACTGCATTAATCAATAACTATTTTTAAAAAATAGACTGTTTTTAACACCTGATGCTCAGTGGCTTTAGGTGCATGTGCTCAGGGCACAAGTGAAAATGCTCTTCCTGGGGAAGGAAAGTCTTTGGAGAACTGGTGTGTTGGGATCAGTGGTGCAGTAAATGTCATGGGAGGTGGTATACCTGCACTGGAACACTCTTCACTTCCCTGAAAGAACAGGAGTTCAGACAGCAGGGACTTTTTTTATAGCAGGCCAAAGCTTGAGACTTGTTATCATCAGAAAAGTTTTCACTTATTCATTTCAGTGTAAAAGTCAGAACTTCCCACCCCTTATTGAACTCTCCTTTTGTTTTCCTCGAGGTATTCCCTGCAGGACTTGTGGGTGGAGGGATTGCTTTGGCAATGTGACTGTTCCCAACATGCAGTGAGAGCCAGCAGGGACCAGAGATGTGCATCCCCAGCAAAGACTGAGGGTGAGGATGTGCTTGCCTACAGGTTCTCAGCTGTAATGTCATTCTGCTGGAGCTGCTGCTGGAGATTAGTGGCATCTAAAACAGGGACAGCGTGGTGGTTTGACCTTTGCTGGATGCCAGGTGCCCACCAAGCTGCTCTATCACTTCCCCCCCCCCTCCTTCCTCTCAGCTGGACCAGGGGGAAGAAAATAAGATGAACCTCATAGGTTAAGATAGAGGTAGTTTAATGAAAAGGCAAAGCAAGGCACACATGGAATCAAAAGAGAACAAAGATTTATTCTCTACTTCCCATCAGCAGGTGATGGCTGGACCCTTTGGGGAAGAAGGGCTCCAAATGTGTAGCAGTTGCTCTGGAGGACAAGTGAATCCCTGCCTCCCTCCTCTTTTTGCTAGCCTTTATGGTTCAGCTGATGTCATATGGTATGGAACACCCCTTTGGTCAGTTTAGGACAGCTGTCCCAGTCATGTCCCCTCCCAAGATCTTGTCCACTCCATCCCATTGCAGGGGGAATGTAGAAAACCAGCCTTGATGCTGTGTGAGCCCTGCCTAGCAGCAGCCACAACACGGGTTTGCTATCAGCACCTTTCCAGCGCAAAGCACAGCACTGGGAGGGATGCTATGGGGGAAGGTAACTCCAGCTCAGTCAGACCCAGTACAGACAGCAAATCATATTTGGACAGATTTTGCTAGCTCATTTCTTAGTTTACTATATCTTGAGTACCATACGTGCGAGCCAGAAAAGTAGTGTGTTTTGCAGGGAAACAGCCATGCAGGACTGACCTAATTATTGAACATGGCCTTTAATAACAACCAACAAATAGTATATAAGAAAGGAGTTTAATGAATATAACATAATTTCTTTCTTAAATGTTACTATAAAATATGTTGACATAGTGATAGAAAAATCATACATATAAGTAAATTATTAAGTTTATATATATATAAAAGACAAATAAGATACAGTCATTCAACAAAATTTGAAATTTCCCTTTTCTTTGCTTTTGCCCTTGTTAGACTCCAAGAAACCAGACATTCCTTTCCCTTTATTTCTGTGAAAGTTTATGAAAATGGAGGTCAATAATCCAGCAATCCTGGATTTAAATTCCTGTTTAAACAGATTAAGTCTTCATTCTTAAAATAACTTTTAAAATATCTGAGGTGGAAGAATTGCAAAAAGTAGCAGTGTTATTCAAATATTGACAGTTGCTTTTTTTCCCCAAGAGCTTTGTGATCCTGAGTGCTTCTCAGTAAGACTCCTGTAACCTGCTCATGTGTTTCATTTTGAACCTTAGCTTTGCAGCTCTTTTTTCCTTCTAAGCTGGGTTGGCAGGGATTGCTGATATTACTGCAATGTGTGGATCACTTCCTAAACTGCCCTGAGAGTTGTATGTGATGATTACGTGCTGGTGAACAGAGTAAAAAAATTAAGAATATCATCTTCCTCTAGTATCTTATAATTGCAGGTGTTGGTTTCTTACTGCAAGTGTTAACTTTTGTTACAGGGGAGAAGGAAAGAGTTTTGCAGGTGTGAAAAGTAAGTATGTTGTGCCTCCTGCCCACGTGCATGGTTGCACCCAGGCTAACATTGCTGTGACTGTGGGGCTTCCTCTGTCTTCTGGTTTCCTCCTCCCACAACTCAATAATATTTTCTTTTTTTTTTTTTTTATAGATAGAGCTAAACTTTGTTCTACATTACACAAAATAATCTCCGTCTTGCAGACATGCCAACAACTTTCTATTCGCCAAGCCTCTTACTTCATTGTGGCCAAATGCCTTGCAACAGATGAATAATGGGTTTATTCTTCCTTTGGGTATGTACCTTTATGTTATCTCTTGAAATATTTCTTCTTCACAGCCTGGCACCAAAACAAAATGAAAAACATTAATGGAACTTCAAAACAAGCCACCTACGCTTGGAAACCTTACTAGTAATTTTGTCTACTTTATTTTGATTATAAAGTATTTTAAGATGTTTATCTTGGAAATGTGAATGGTGTCGGATTCCAGCTTTCATGACTTTCATTGGTTTATTACATCTCAAAATGACCGTGGAAACTCACATTTATAAGTGCAATATTATGGTTCTACATATCTTCTTGGCTTCCAAGATGACTCTTTGGTGTAGTCCTTACACTGCCTTTTACACGAGTAGGAACGCTGCATACTCCAACATTCTGGCTAGGTCTGCACACCCACTCACCTCAGCTTGGAGTGGCATGGGTAGAAGAGCCAGAACATGACATTCAGCTGGAGAAGCACCAAGCCTGGACCTTCAAGCCAGACTTCCCTGCAATGTGGGGACGAGGTGGCTGCTGCACAGTGTGAGGGTTGTCCTGACATAACTTCAGGCAGACTCTGGCTCTCAGGCGTTTTATCTAAGCAGGGTGTAACTCTTGTGCTTTAACGTAAGGAGAGATGGGAACTCTCCAGAGGCACCCCATGCTTCAGTAAGCTCAGACTGGTTCTGGCTTTGGAGTTAGCACTGGCCCAAGCTGCCTCAGGAATATGAACAGTAGAAGTGTAAGTCTCTGAGCACAAACTTTTTCCTAGCAGCAAATCCATTAAATCAGCGTTTGAGGGAGCCAGCATATGATACTTCTGCTCTTCCAGAAAGGAAAACCAACTCACAGAACTGTGTTTGGGCAGAGGGACAGAGATGGGCACAAAACACCAGGTGTGTTGGCTGCTCCAGGCAGGAAAAATGCTCCTGCCTTGTGCTCCTGGGGGGCTCTGCTTCATTGGCATATGAGTCCTGAGAGCCAATGAGAAGGAAGCTGGATCCTCTCTGGGAGGTTTTATGTTGTTTCCACTGTTACTATGATAATTTTCATATTTTGAACACATTCCAAGAACATTTTGCATCCTCGTTTTTACTACAGATACAAACAGCTGTTTTAAAAGAAACTGATAAATAGATGAAATCTTGTGTGTTTTCCAAGTATTCGCTTAACTAAAATGACTGCATTGGGAAAAAGCACTTTCTGGACTGAGGCTTGATTTGTAAACAGCCAAATTATTGATTTATGATCCAGTGAGTAGTGACTTATTCAGTATCATGGGACCAGGCTGCTAGTCTCATATTCATTACAGGTGTATGTAGTTAAATGGAAATTAAGAGAATTCTCTTCAGGAAATTCTCTGCTCAAAGGGAATTCTCAGGCTTGCTTTACACCGCTGATAATTCCCTCAGGAAAGCATAATTTTCACCTCAGTTTAATTCTCAGCCCTTTGACACTGGCAACTGGAAGTCCCACTGAGCTCTGTGGGTACAGAATTTCATCCATGTGTATAACTAAATTTGAGGCTATAGGCATAAAAGAAATCTATTTCATTCCTTAATGGGTACTAAGAGCTTCTTTCTATCTGTTGCTAGAGGTTGTTTCTCCTTTGCTTTGCACAACTAGCCCAGAATGATGTAGTCTTTAAATAAAGATTCCAGCAGAGGTATTCAAGCCTGGAGTTATTTGTCAAATTAGTCATGATACTTATTTGTAAGTAGTAACAACTGGAAAACTTCACATGACATGCTAGAAGGAAAATTAGGCTAAACGATTCTCAAGCATTGTTCAGATGTCAGGCACGAAATCTTGCTCACATGGGACCACATCATGTTCCACACATTTTGGGGGCTCTTTATTGAGAAAGGATTTTTGTTTCCTTTTAAAACAGTGGAATGGTTGTAGCAGAGAGGTGAGCAGATGCCTTTACCTGCCAAGGAAGATCTGGTGTCTACTGAGGGCAGGCAAGGCTCGGATTCTAGAGCACAGGCTGACTGAAGAGATTCCCAGATCTGAGACTGACTGAACAGTGTGAATTTGAGGTGTATCACCACTGGAAGTGGGCCACCTGAGCCTGACATACCCCAAGGGACCTCTGGCATGCCCTGCAGCAAAGCAGGTGAGGAAATATCCATAGCATGAGTTCACCAGCCTGCCCCACAAGCCAGGAGATTTTGCTCAGGACCAAGAGCAGGTTTTTGATACCTGCAACACAGAATGGCAGATAAGAAAGGATGTGGTACCCAAGAGTGCCCATATGTGTGTGTCAGGTGAGAGTAGGAAGGTTGCTGTACATGCCACCACTGAAAGATGATGCTGGCTCTGGAAGTAAAAGTTCTCAGGGTACTGAGCTAACCAAAGATCTCTGGGGTTGGATGGGGTGCTTGTACTGGAGTGGGCAAGTGTGGCACTGCAGGGCTGCTGCCAAACCAGGGCAGCCAAAGAACAGGTTGTGGCTGTAGGAGCTGGACTACCTTTCCAGAGTTGAAAGCCTACAGGGGTGTCTGGCACCTTGGAAGCACATGAAAATACACATCACAACGTTGGCTTGCTTTTTGCTTAGATACCAGCCCAGGATAGGACTCCTGCTTTAGACACTGGTGATCATCCTGCCATGGAGCTCAGCTTGTGCTGGGGCTTGGGCAGGCAGGGAGGAGGGAAACATCCCAGGCAGTGCTGCTGATGTGTGGCCAAATGCCCATCCTGCCTGCAGGCATGGAGCTCAAGCCAGAGCAAGGTGGGGCAGCCAGAAGGGAAGAAGAGGGAGAAAAAGCAAATTTGAACTTAATTTTGCAGTCCTGCTGTGGGTTGAGGAAGACTGGGAACTTATCCCTTCAGCCTGTGACGGTGCATATGGATTCATTTTACACTAGATAAGGCACCTGGCTGAGAAAGAGGGACTCATCCATTTCCCCTTGGTTTACCACTAGACTGCTGGTGCCAGCACACTCCTGTCAATTTGGAGAAGGAGTTTTGTGTTCCTGTTCTGCATAACAGCTGAGTTTCAGCTAAGAGCTGGGTGGGAATGCCCCATTAGCCTCGTGTTTTGGGTATCCCTGTAAGAAGGTCGACCCTCCCAGGCTGCAGACAGACCAGGCACTGCATTGCCCAGTTCCAGATCAAGGGCTCTGATGGGAATGTTGGGAAAAAGCAAGCCACTGCAACCACTCCTGGCACTTTCTGAGACAAATTCATTGCTGCTGTCAGTGGATGACAAGCATGCTTAGGGTAAGCTTAAGGTGCCAGGACCTTTAAGACACCAACATCTCCTCAGCTTAGTCAAGAAACAATAGTATCAGTACAAGATTTGGTACTTATGTGAAGAGTATGATTCAGATGTAGACATCAAAAACATAAGTTTCTAAATCTGCCTTACCCTTCTAATCACTGTTAAGGAGTGATTAATTTCACCCAAAAGCAGCTGTACAAAATGGATCACACAGAGGGACCCTTAATTGATTATCTTACATCTATATTTTTTTTCCCTGGCTCACTGTGCTGAGTGTAAATGCTTCTGATAACTCTGAGAGATCTGGAGTCCTGGGGGAATTTAAGTCTGGAACAGGTGCTCAGACTGAACAGGATTGCCTCAGCTGAAGACTTCTTCCAACGTGTCCTAGCAAAGCTTCACGTGAATATCTGATTGTCTATAAAGCAATGTGATTATTCAGTGCAAAGACAAATATGGACTGAAAATGTGACACAGAATGCCCATCAACAGCAAGACAGCTAGATAGCCCAAAGATACTTTTTCCTATCCTTTCAGTTTCAAATATAGACTTCTTAGGGTGTGTTTCCATAGGGATGTGCAGGGTGTTGCATACCTGCTCTGCCCGTGCTTGGAGCTGCTGGACAAGGGTCAGTTCTGGAAGCCATTTAACACCACAGCAAGTTCACATTCCTCAGACCTCTTTAGATCTCTGCTGTGGTGCCTAGAAAATCAGTCCTTTGGTCAGACTTACTGGTTAACCTTTAACTACTCCCTTCTTCCCTTTTCCTTCCTTCCTTCCTTCCTTCCTTCCTTCCTTCCTTCCTTCCTTCTTCCCTCCTCCTCTTTTATTCTCTCCCACCTCCCTTTCTCATCCTCTTCCCACCTGCCTGCCTCTTTGTAAGCCAAATAATTTAAAACAATATTGTGATTTTACTTTAAAGATAAATAAAGAAGAGTTCTGGTTCTTCCCTCTGTGCTTCTATGCAGTATCTATGTCATTCATCCTTTCTGTGTGACTGCTGGATCTCTTTAAGGCAAGCAGGAAACAGCAATGTCTGTGTTATGTGTTTATGCAGCAGCTATTGCAAGCATCTTTATAGGCAATTTTTAGTGAAATTAAACAAGTCTTAGTTAATGAAACTACCTTAGAATAATAATTTATTAGGCAGAGGAGCCTGTGAGTACTCTCACTTCTAAACACTGGAGAAAACACATATCTATTTCTGTGATCAGTATACTGGTAGGGATGCAAACACAAATAATGTGCAGAAAGGAATGGATACAAAGAAAAAAAATTAATTTGCTTGAATCGCATGCAGTATCAATGCAGTGTTATTTTTCTTGTTTGAAGAAATCTATATCGAGCTGGTATTTCTTCACGTTTTGTAGGATGCACGGGGCTAAAGAAATGACTTTCTGAGGCCTCTCAACTCTTTTCACATTGACATCAAACCTATAAAAATGTTTGATATAACAGCTTTGCTCAGTTTCTGCTGAAGCACAGTACTGAGCCTCTGAAGCTGTAGCTGCTCTTTGACTTTTGTCTTTTCACTTACAAAACACTTTAGCATCGAGTATAAAGACGTCACAGCACAAATTTCATACAGGAAGTGACTCTAAGGTCATCACCCATACTAAAACTAATCAAACCAAAATTCTTGACTCAGTTTTGTTCCAGTTGAAAAGATGATGTACACGAACTGATTTCTTAGTCATAAGATTTTATTTTATTTTATTTTATTTTATTTTATTTTATTTTATTTTATTTTATTTCTGGGGGGTGGGGTTGGGTTTGGTTTCCTTCCCAAAATGTGGCCAGTCTTGGTGAAAATTAAAATACTTACTTTCCAGCTATGAACTTCCAGCTGCTGTCAAGAAGGCCTACACAGAAATAAATTGAGTTGTTCTTGTAGCTCCATTTTGCAGCCTAATCTGTAGTCCAACCCACAGCCACAACAGCGAGGTTTCATGCTTTCTGAAAGTATGCCCAAGGACAATTAACATGACAACAGCTCACTCCTCATGCTCGAAGCACTTATCAAATCTCCACTGCTAGTCCAATTAGATTTGCTACATCTTTTTCTGTGGGCAAAGTTGTTCCTTTCAGTTTACTTGTGTCACTAACTACCATCTGTGAGATGAGTTTGCACTGTTAGAAAATACAAAACATCCAGAGCACATCAGCAAATCCGGACCTTACCTTAGGATGCTTTTACTCCTGCAGAAGACCCCTGTGCAAGGCTCACTTGAATTTAAACCTCAGAGTGAAAGTGTTGCTTTGAAAATCACCACAGATAACTTGCAGGCAGAGCTGAAAGTACTCAAGAATTGTAGTCTTGGTTGGTATTTCTACTGGGAGCATCTGCCCCAGCACTGAGGACCGGCTGCGTTCTGACCATAGGACCCGGCCAAACAAAGTGAGCCAGCTCCAACTGGAAGTGGGTGGGGTGGAGTGCCTTGGAAAGTGCTTAAAGAGAAAATGATTCTTTAATGGGAGAAGTGTGATTTTTCCAAGTAATTTGACCCGAGTGGAAACAAAGCTTGTCAGAGACTGTATTACGTGAAAATGTTTGTAGAGTGATGTCAGCGCGGTAGCACTAGTAGTAGACAGTTGGGGCTTTATTCACAAAAAGGGTACATTTTCCCTGCATGTATTAGATTTGTAAATGAGGCTTCCTGTGTGCGAGTTAGCTCTGTGAAAATACAGCCCTTCCATTTTGAGGAAAATCACATTTTTTTTGCATAGATGGGCCAAACTGATTGCGGGTTATCAAACGGACTTCAAAGATGTGTATGTGGATGCAAGTCCCTCTAAGCAAGGGTAAGGGAAGGAGACTGAGGCACAGGCTCAGAGAGGCTTCCCAAGCACCAGATGTAGCCCCCTGCTCTCACCATAGTGGCTCAGGTCAAAGATCCACTTTGCCTCCTTTCTCCTTGGCGCTTGTTTAGGGAAATGTGTAAGAAGCCAGGAATGTATGAGCTGATCCGTTCTCAGATATACTGCCGCAGCTCTGACAGTCTCCACAGCAACCACATCACACAGTCCCTTCCACAAGACAATTGGAAAAATCTGGTTTGTTTGGGTGTTAACAGACCTTCCAGCTCGGTGACGTTTTCTGCTGGAGATGAGAAACTCGAAGACAGTGTGGACAAGCAGTGAGTGCAGGGAGAGGGAATTGGAGGGATGTTTTGCAGAACCTGGGAAGCCTTGATCTCGAGCTTGGAGGCAGGCAGCCAGTTCTCAACAATATTTTGGAAGCCCAGCCACCAGTTTCCATGTAGAAGTGAGTCTATGAAAGCTAATGAAAGGACAAGATTCAGAGTGGGAGGCAGAGGCTACTTGGTCAGCCGCTATATGGGTCACCTTTTCCAGTGGTCCTGCTGTCCATTGCCTCATAAACCAGCAGTAAGGAGCCTGTGGAGGAATTAATCCAGGAAAGCCTTCAGGAAAGCCTTCAGGAAAGCCTTATAATTTTCTGTAGCTGGCCCTTGCTCCTCTCTTTGGGAGCAAGGAATGAATACTGCCTGTATCATTTACAGCTTGCTGCCATCAGTTTCTGTGGAATAAAATAATCCCCTTTCCCCTCTGCTCCAACTTTTCTAAAGAGAAATGATATATAATCTGCAGGTGGTCTGTGGGATGGTCCCTTGCCACTGATTTCATTTTCATTGCAGTGCAATGTATTGCTATTGTTATTTGCACATCTTCAGTAGTAACATGTTAGGGAAATGCAGATACTTTTATTAGAACAGGCTGAAGCATCTTAGCATTTGGGAATGATTTAGCTTTATGATACTTACTGTGCCACAGTTTCAGTGTATACATGTGCAAGCACATCCATAACAGAAGGTAAAATGTACTTCCCCAGCATCAAATCCTGTGCCCTCCCATATGGGTTTCTACACTGCACTGTTCACTAGTGTCTGAAGCCTAGTGCAGTAGTGTGTTAAGTGATGTGACTAACATCTGTCAGACATTGTGCTCTGAAGGAAAGTGTGTGCAGCAGATTTAAATCCCTCCTTAGGCCTAATGCACATGTATTTCATTTAAAAGTCTGACAAAAAAAAAAAAAAGAGAGAGAGAGAGAAGAAATAAATCAACATGGTCTTACCCTCACTGTTTAATTAGTTCGTATTGTATTCATAGCCCATTTTCACTTCATTATTCATAACTGTCAGTTCACTTTTTTTTTTCCTGGTTTAATTAAAATTATTTAAGACAAATCAGGGCTAGGCAAGGGTGCCTGACTTCCAGGCTTGGGGACTAAATTACTTCTTTCTGCATAGGTCAAGTAGAGTATAGGCAGCTGCAATGAAAACTGATCTCCGCTAATCTGCCACCAGCCAAGATTAATGGAAAAGACAAGGTAAAACTGTCTCCTCATTAATTTCTCCATCTCAGCCTCTTCTTCCTTCCTTGGTCTGACTTGTGCTTGTTGATACCTAACTTCAGTGCACCAAGAGTGCAGAGTTGAGCCCCAGACCTCCAGTTATTTGCTCTCCTCGGATCTTCCTGAAAGCAAGTCCAAAGTGAGACAGAGACCTTCACAGCAACCTCTAGGCAGAAATCACGAGCCAACAGGCTTCTGACAAAAGCCAAATCACTATGTTTGTATCTCTGTGCTTGCTGACCTGTGGCACAGCCATTGTAAAGGCTGGAAGTCTTCTTCCCTGGAAGGAGGGCCCTTGAAGATGGCAGTGATGATTGCTTATTAGCACCAGGAGCTAGGTCCACTCAGCTTGTTTGCTTTCCTTGTTAGGCATTTCAGGAGATGCTGTCAACAATACCCAGATGAGACTTCTGCCTGTTTCCTTAAAGACAACTGGGGCAGAAGTTGGGCTTACATCATGCCACAGGGAGCCTGGGCCTTGGAGCTCCGGTGGCAACAGATACAGGGGTCAGAGGAGACAGCCAGTGATGAAGCTGTGAGCTCACCAGCAAAATTGCCTATGCTGTACTGCATTTCTCTGTGGTATTGCAACAGCAGAGGAAAATATTTAATCTCAACGTGTGGTGGAAGCCATCCTTAGTGAGGAATCCTTTACTGTTCTCATTTTCTCCTTCCTAAAATCCAAAGGTCCCTGTTCAGGTGATGCTGTCAATATTTTTAATTGGAGGACAAGGGATGCAGGAGTTTATTAACAGAGAAAGAGCTTGGAGGATTCAGGGGTAACTAGGATTTCAACATTTGCTTTTGATTTTGAGCGCCCTGATACTGGCAAGACTCTAGAGTCAGCACGTTTCTTTGACCTTGAAAAATCAATGAAACTGTGATCATTTTCAAGAGCTAAACTGTGGCGTTACTTGGCTTGTGTATTTTACAGTGAACACTTACTTTTGTGCCTTCTGCACTGGCATAATTGAGCCACTGTTCAGGTGCATATTGCTCTTCAGGAAGGACACATAAGCATGTGTTTAAGACCTATGAAATCACCAGGCTTTTTTTGCCTTTCCTAAATCAACAGGACTTAAGCATGTGCTTAAGGTGCTTTTTCCGAACTGGGGACTTAAAGAGCTGAGTTAGCTTATCCACCTTCCTCTTTAAAAGATGGATGTGGAAAATTTCCCAGATTATACATCTGCTCTTCCAATTTACATCACGGAGGGTATGGCTGAGTATAGAGGGAGTAGAAAAGGGGGGGGAAAAAAAGTAAAAACAATCCTGAGCTGGCAGCCTGGCAAAAAGAAACTGAAACAGCTGCCTGCCAGACTCGGAGGGCTGTGCACTGTGTGCACCATGGTGGGGCCATCTGCACACCAGGCTTGCACCAGGTGCTCTGTTTAGAACAGAAGGACAGCCTGTTGAGAGAAAGTAAACCTGTTTACGGTCAGGAGGTATCCTGTTTTGACATTGCCTCTTGTGATTTTGTCTCTGTCTGATCCATTCTTTTCTTCTTTCCTGCAAACTGTTGAAATGGTACCAGTCAAGAAGTGGAATGACAGGTTTAGGGAGGCTTCTACCTTGGTTTTGCTTTTTCTCCCCAGCATTGTATGTTGCCAGGCATGGAAATACAAAGGGAACTCCTGGCATTTGAAGATGTGACATTCAGTGTGCCCCACAGACAAAAAAAAAAGGGATTATTCTGCTACATCCCAGCCTTTTTGGAGGAGTCGTAGTGCAGTTCGGGTGCAAGGAGGACAGGCAGGTCAATGCCTGTGGTTGCACGTGTGCTGCCTACAGCCTACACTTTGGTCCCCCTGCACAGGAGGTTTGCACTAGTTGCATCCGTGCTGCCTCCAAAGGCAAGGTGAGCCCATCTCCTTGCATCCTTGCTCCAGTGGTCACCCCACTATGTGGGTCCCCAGCAAGGCTGGCTCAAGCCTCTAGTGAACAAGACACTATAGACAAAAACTTTGATCCTCCAGCTTTGACCCTGACGTGCTTCTCATCCCATATGGTTCCAAATAAAGCCTTTTTTGTTGACTTTTACTATATTTTCAGCCTCATTCCTGAAAATCTTATTTCATTGCAAAGAGGATTTGGTTAGTCTTTCACTGATGCTATCACAAAATAACACAGGGGTCAATACCAATTATGCTGTAGTCAGTCTGAGCTCATTACAAACCTGGTGGGTGAAATGTAGTTGCCCATGATGTGTCCAGGCTTGACAGTCTGATGACTTCCCTCCTATTAAACCTGAGGAAATTATGAACTTTATCTTGGCCACTAGACCATCCTTTTCTTCCTTTATTTGTTCTTTACTTCCTTTCTTAAAGTTTTGAAACTTTATCTGGACCTAGGCTGTTCTCTACATCACATACTCTCTCTTTGATTTCAAAGATGGAAGGGAAGTTATTTAAAAATAGTCCCCATCATAGACAGCATTCTGGTAATTAGGCACGGAGCTAGAGCTTGTGAGTACATCTGTGGCTCTGAGGGAGGTCAGCATGGTTTAACTTTTGAGGCAGAGAAGAAAATCAAACTATTTCACCCTTTGACTGGGGAGAGCCAGAGATCCCTTTGTATTATTTGTGTTGTATAACTTGGGCTTTTTTTATTCAGCTTTCCATGTACTTTGGCAGTGTAGTAGATAAAAAAGTGAACTCCACATAGGAGCACTCACTCCGTGCTGCTGGGGCTGCTGCGACTGCAATGCAACAGTTCCTAAGATCTCTGAAGATCCTCTGAACACACTTGTCTGTCTGCAGCTGGGATGAGACAAACTGACCAATTAGATGAAGGTCTCTTATTGCTCTTTTTTTTTTTTTTTATTTTAATCATGCTGGCAATGCTGTGGGGCTGACTTTCTTCTCAGTGAGGTATAAATCCCTGAAATCAATGGATGTGTTTCCCCATTCCTTGCATCTACGGTAGCAGCAGGCTGCAGAGGAGACAGCAGTTTCAGATGATAGCACCAAGAGTGTCTTGGGATGGTACTGTTCAGGCACAAGATTTGCCACTAATCTGCAGTGTGACCCCATGGGGCAAATCAATTAATCTCCTGTGTCTCCGTTTCCCATATGCATCATAAACATGAAGTGCTTTGCAATCAGAGATTAAAAAGCTCCATAAGATACAGATTATTATTACTTTGCACACAGCATAAGCAATGGAGAATCTGTCCAAGGGAAAACAGCAGAGGTGAGAGGAACATATGGCTATCTGCATGTCATTAGCAATCCCCAGAGTCTCTTGTTCTCCCAAAGCTCATAAATGGCAATATGAACATTTTTAAAGTAACTTTTTTTAAAATGTAAAAGGCTACTTTAATTAAATGAACATATCTTTTCTCTTAGATCATAACTTTGGATCCCAATAGCTATGCTGGGAATTCAGAAGCATTTCAAATAATTATTAAAAAAAAAAAAAGAAAAAGAAAAAGAAAAAAAAGTGAAAAAGAAAAAGAGAAAGAAAAGAAAAAGAAAAAAGGAGCAATGTTCTTAGCTGGCAATTTTTCAGGCTTCATATATTAAACCAGCTTTTCCTTTGTTAAAAGCAATCTGAAAAGCTTTTGTAATAAGATATTAAAAATTGTTTAGCATCTTGGATCAGTAATAGAAATATTTGAATATAGACTTTAAAAGGGTGGTGCAAATCTATATATAAAATTGATTCCTTTATCGGCCCCTTTTTTATTTGACAGAACAGGATCTTACAAGAATAAAAGTATTGTGTGCCAAATTGGGACTTTCATTATGAGTAATAAATAGAACAAATACTCTTACTTTTTTGTTGTTTAATCTACTGCCATCCCCAATGGAAAGGAGATGAAATCTTGGGCTCAGTCTGAGATGACACAGGCTTTCAGAAAATGAGAGGTTGCAGAGTGATTAACAAAGGCCACTGGGCAGCAGCTACAGGCTTGCAGACCCAGGTCACAGCAGTGGTGATCTCTTAGAGCTGGGGCACCACTGCATGTCCAGACTGCCAGAGTGACCGCCTGGCACGAGGCAGGCTCCACACATAGCCTTGCTTGGGTATGGCATCAGTATGGAAAAGCAGCCTGGGAACTAGAGAAATTCCACTTCTTACCACCCCATAGCTACTTTTCTCCCAGATCTAGATGGTCTGGTGCTTCCCATCTCTTAGAAATAATGATTGACAGAAGATCTCTGTCTCTCTCTCCCACTGGGACAATATAGTAGCCCTCTCTGTCCTTCAGGATCACATGAGATACAGACCACTTTGTTGTAGGCAGTGAGACCAGTAAGACAGAGGACTGTCATATGCACTGTCATTCCTATTTTTGACTAGTTTTAAGTCATTAAACTGCAGCATTTGCTGTGTGGACCTGTAAAGCAAGGTATCCAACATTTCTATGTGCTTCCTTAATCCACCAGGCTTCTGGTCTTCACAACATACAGACAATGTTAATAACATTGAAAATACTGTTGATGCTTCTCAGGTTACCAGCAAAAGTAAGAGACTTGTCAAGATGAGTCTTATTTTCAGGTTAATTTTGGTTGAGCATTCTTTTCGTGTGTTTGGGATGCTCTTGACTGCATGTGGAAGTTGAGGTGATTTATTTATCATTGTTATAATGCCTGTCAAGCTGGTAAAATTTTCTAATTATGCAGCCCTATTTTAATGGCTTAACATCTACTGCTAAGATGACCAGAGAGCTCTGGCTACAGACACCAAGAAAATAAAATCAGTGTTGGACTACCCTGACAGGTCTTTTGTTCTCAAGCCATTGCTCCACCAAGACATCTTCCCCATCTGGTACTTCCCCTCCTTCATCAAGAGAGGTTTACATGAAGGATGATACCTGGGACCTCTTTGAAGCTTGAAGATCAGCTTCATGGGAGTTTTCTGCTGCTGGAAATCTGCTCATCAGGGTTCTGAAAGTTTTGGGCATCTTCAGTCATCAACACTTTTTGGTCATTGCCCATCTCACAGTCACTGTAGTGGCTCAATTTAATCATAGAATCATAGAATCATTATGGTTGGAAAGGACCTCCAGGGTCATCAAGTCCAACCTTTGTCCTAGCATTTCTCTAACCACTACACCATTTCCTCAAGCTCCACATCTAATCATTCTTTAAACACCTCCAGGGATGGTGACTCCACCACCTCCCTGGGCAGCCTGTTCCAGTGCCTAACCACCCTCTCAGTGAAGAATTTCCTCCTGATATCTAATCTAAACCTCCCCTGATGCAACTTGAGTCCACTCCCCCTTGTCCTATCATTACTAATTTGAGAGAAGAGACCAACACCAGCCTCTCTACAATAAGGTCTCCTCTCAGCCTCCTCTTCTCTAGACTAAACAAACCCAGTTCCCTCAGACGCTCTTCACAGGCCATGCTTTCCAGCCCTTTCACCAGCTTTGCTGCCCTCCTCTGCACTCGCTCCAGCCCCTCGATGTCCCTCCTGTGCTGTGGTGACCAAAACTGGACACAGTGCTCAAGGTGCGGTCTCACAAGTGCCGGGTACAGGGCTACGATCCCCTCCCTACTCCTACTGGTCACACCGTTTCTGATCCAGGCCAGGATGCCATTGGCCTTCTTGGCCCCCTGGGCACACTGCTGGCTCATGTTCAGCGGCTATGGACCAACACCCCCAGGTCCTTTTCCCCAGGCAGCTCTCCAGCCACTCCTCCCCAAGCCTGCAGCGTTGCTGGGGGTTGTTGTGACCAAAGTGCATGACCCGGCACTTGGCTTTGTTAAACTCCATACAACTGAGCCCAGCCCATCTCTCCAGCCTGTCCAGATCCTGCTGCAGAGCCTTTCTACCCTCAAGCAGATTAATTAATTAACTTGCACTTAATTTTGTGTCATCTGCAAATTTACTGAGGGTACATTCAATTCCCTCGTCCAGGTCATTGATGAATATATTAAACAAGACAGGTCCCAAAACTGAGCTCTGAGGGCACCGCTTGTGACTGGTCGCCAACTGGATTTTACTCCGTTCACCAGCACCCTCTGGGCTCGGCCATCCATCCAGTTTCTAACCCAGCAAAGAGTCCTCCTGTCTATGCCATGACCTGCCAGCTTCTCCAGCAGAATGCTGTGGGAAACGGTGTCAAATGCCTTCCTGAAGTCCAGGTAGACAATAGAGCAATGATGCTGCCAAGATGGAAATGTATCTGTGTTTACGTGTTTCATGAACGGCTTTGAAGGAATTCATTTATGAAAGTCAGCGTGTTGGTAAATGGTAGCTTGTTTATGAATAACAACAAAAAGAAGTCGGATCTACAAGTCACTCCGAATTATTTACTGTGTCCAGATTCATTTGCAAAACGGGCTTGGGTGCTAGAAAATCTTGAACTTTGGCCAGAAATCACTTCTTTTGTTGTTAGCGATTACATCTGCTGCTTCTTTCTTCTAGTGCTATGCAGATCTCTTTAATCCTTAAAATGTGTTCTCAATTTGATTGTATTTACATATATGTCTATAGCCTCACTTAAAACACCAACCCTACTCTTCATCACATTTCCATGCTGTGTTAAGGTTTGGTTTGGATAATGTCATTTTTCTTGTGCCTGGAGAATTTGTCTTCCTGTGAGCTTTTGGAATTTGACTTATTCCTTTAAATATCCAGAGATTTTTTTTTTCTTTCCCTCTCTTTCTTTTTTTTTGTCTTTGTAGTTCTCTTTTCAGTCTACTAAGGGAATCAAGGACGTGTACTACATACCCTCTGGCCTGACACATTTAATTTAGATGAAAAACGTAACGAGAACTCGCGCTGTGCTTGAAGTGGGTGCAAGCCACGCTGTGTGGCTGAGGGTCCTGCAGGAACCACCGTGGAGCTGCAGGAAGAGGCAATGAGTCACGTCTGAAGCAAATCCAATTGAGCCAAACAGAATGAAAGGAGAAGAAACCCAAAACTGCTGTATCTGGGTTAACGGATTTTCATACTTGACTCCTGTAATCAGAGATAACGTCGCCTCGCGCAGACCAACACAAGCCCTAAAATATGTGATGGTTCACTGTCCCCCAAGGGTAGCCTGTGCCTCATTAGGAGATAAAACCCAGAAGCCTAGCACTCATGTTAAATACTAAGCTGATATCTGAGAGGGTCAGAGCAATGAAATCTCTCCCTCAAGCCTCAGAGCCGGCAGCCTCCGAGCAAGATGTCCACGCTGTGACACTGCCTGCCTTCTCCTGGCTCTTGTGTGGAAAAGGAGACAACACCAGGCAAGGGTCCGTGTGGGCTGAGGGCACACAGCAGGGGCACAGTGGATTTCTCCAAATCCAGCCCCAACGTGAGAAGCTTGAGTTGAGAAGAGGCTGGTTCCTGTGGCCGCTGTCATTGACACCCCGAGGGGTTCACCTCTAGTTTCTCAGTAAGGAAGTGCAACAAAGCTGCCGTTGTGTCCCCCACCAAACCTTTACGCTGTGACGGGGCTTTTTCCACATCATCCATATCCCTGGGAGTGGGTTTTCTAAGGGTCCGAAGTCTCCACGGTGGCCAGTGCTGACAACTTCTCAGAAGTCAAACAGATATCACAATAATCACCAAAAAAAATCCCACCAAGCCAGTTCTGTGAAAAACTAACTCAAAGTTCATGGAGCAGATACCCAACTGACAGGACTTTTCCCATGTTTTACCACTGAGCAGAAAGGTAGATTAGTTTAAAAAAGGCATTACTGACATTTTTTCACATTAAAAATCAGCATATTATGCTGCATATGATTCCCTTGAAGTTTAAGTAGAAACTCAAGTGCTTTCCCAACTCAAAAGAAGCCATCCTGCTCTCTGGTGAACAGATCTGTTGTATTAATTTACCAAGAACATCCACTTGATTTAGTTGAAATAACACTTATGAAGTAATAAATGTTTAGTTTAAGGGGAGGTTAATGAGCAAAGTTTATTACTTACTGGAAAATCATTGAAATTGAAAGCCACATATATTTACATAAAGTATATGGCGTCTGAATTAAATCCAAAGAATTTTGTTATTAATTTCCTGTGTTGTTTACGTGTGTTAGAGCTATGTTTATTCCAGAAGAATCACTCACCAGGAGTGATAGAAATCAAAGTGCAAACTGGTTTATTTTTCTCAGTAACTTATTAATAACAGCATCACTGCTTCTTTTTTGGTGTCAGATAGATGATATGCAACAGACATTTTTCTTCAAATATATACATAAGTGAGAAAATGAAGGAAAAGGTCATGCAGTCAAGTCAGTTTTTTATTAAATGAAATAAAACAAAAATTAGTACCACTTTTGAAATCTTGGGGGGGTTTTTTTCTGTCAATTCCAAAAGATATTGAATAAGTTGCAACAGATTTTACAATGCAATATTTAACGTATGTTTCAATAACTAAATACTTACACAATGGAGCACTAATCAAGATCATAAAAACATAAAGGGTTTCATTATGTTTTCTTACAAACTTATGAATTAAAAAAACAAATATAAAGTTTTCTTTACAAATCAAAGATGGTAGAGTTTATAAAGTCTCTTTCTAAACCTGGAAGGGAATACATATCACATTTTTATGGCAAGTTACTATATGTTAAAGCAATTTCTCATTTTTCACATTTGGTATGAAAATTAGGCCACATGTTTCTTAACCTCAGACCATCTCCTCTTAGTTTTGGCACGACTGTAGAAAGCAGCTGGCTTTTTCTAAACCAACTAGGAAGGAAATTGTCCATGTCTTTTCCTTAGCTCACAGTCTTGACTTCCCAATCCTTGGGTCTGAAAAATCCTCCTCGAAGGGAGTTTTGTTATGGAATAAATATAACAGTGCAGGCAGGACTCACTTGATCAACTTGGGGAAAAAACAAAACCAAAAAAAAACCCAAAAAAACCACCACTAAAATGAATCAACCAAACAAACAAAAAAACCAACAACAAAAGATAAGAAGTGTGTGGCTTTTCCAAAAGTACATATTGTAGTCCTGGAGCCAGGTCTCACTTGTTTTAATATAGACACGTCCAGGATGGAGTCGTTCAAAAGAGTCTTCTCCTAACACCAGACAACTCCTTTCTTCATCATCCACTAAATGTTTCTAGGTTAGGAGTTTGTCTTGCAACAGCTGAGATACCCTAAAAATTTAAGAATTGAGCCCTTAAACTGCCAGTGTGCATGCAAGTAACCCCTCTACCACCAAGGCACTGTCCTTAAGTGCTCCAGACTCTGCACGATCAAGTGAGGGATGGGGGGTGATGAACCCACCTCATCTGGAGGGTTTGTGAGCACGCTGCTTTGCTCCCAGGGACAAATAAGGATTTGAATCCTGCCTGGGGTGCACACATCAGAACAACCTTCACCCCAGAGGCTCAGGGGCTCCAGATCCCTGCTGGGGGCTGTGAGTGCCTCCTTGGAGCTGCCTCTGCAGTACCCCTGTGCAAAGGGAACAGACGTCTAGTTTTCAGCCCTATTGCTCTACAAACCCAACTCTGCTGTGGGAGGTTTAACACTTATTTAATGAGGACTATGTGTGTGCATACATATGGATGTGTATATATCTGTCTACACATACACACAGTATAAATTAACTAAACATGTTACTAGGATACATCAGGAAAACCACATCCAAACAAAGAGCCCAATATGGAAAAAAACTATTAAAAGATTCCAGCATTTCAGCTTGTTGTGTACAGGAATAAATATGATTACAGGATACCAATGTTACATTTCTTTTTTTTTTTCCTGCTGTCATTTGTAAGAGGTGCTGTTCTCCTGAGAGTGAAGGGAAGATTGCAAATGATAAAACAAATGCCATTTTCACAAATAACATCGTTCTCATAGTTAAATTGCTCACCTTAGGAAAACTTGGGGATGAGCTCCATAATTAAAATGAAGTGTACCAGCCTTTGTATAATGTTACAAAAGGTCCAAGAGATATCAACGGGTCCCGGAGTTCTGCTCTTACAGCTTTTAAGAGAAATACAGGCAAGAAGGATCTTTGTTTTCCAGGTGCCCAGAGGATTGGAGTACCCTCACATGAGCTCAACAATGGAACACAAATGTAGGCATGACCTTGAAAATCTCATTTTCATTACTACCCTCTTTTAGGCTGACTAGTTAGCCTAAATAATTTTCCTCCTTCAGATGAGACACACACATTGCAGAGCTCAGCACTGGTGTGCACCAGCCCAAGGCAGTGCTCAGGCTCATGATATGGAGGAGTGGGTAGAGGAATTCTTGTAGCCCTAAGGCCCAATGTCCTGCTTTGAACTAGAACAGAACTAATTCTGTTCAGCAATTTTACTTTTCAGCTCAGTCTCTTCTAAGTAACTGTTCTTTCTGAAGGTGATGTCATATTTTGAGAGACAATGTCTGTTTCTAGCAGAGATAATGCTCGATGTTTAAAGTTACTACCAAGGACTGGTGTGCAAAAAAAAGCTCTTGCTTATACTTGCTCCTGTTGAGACCAAGGTCATTGCTACATCTTGTGTACCACATTGGGGGTGCAGAAAATAAAAGGCTTTACCTGCAGGGAGAAGCAGTCAGGACAGGTGACCCTAAAGTGAAGAGCAAAGTATTCATTCCATATCCACCATATTCCATATAAAGCTGAGGGATCACAAAGGTCAAGTTCTCTTCTTCAGTGGCTGGTGTCCAAGGAGGACTCTGTTTGTTCTGCCTTGGATCCTGATCCATGTGTTCCTGATTCCCATTCTAGAATCCTGCTCCTGAATCCAACTCCTGCCTGCAGCTGAGCTCAGTCTGGAACTTTCCCAGTGCCTGCTCCACAGCATCAGGGGTGACAATGACATCATTGTCATAAGTGGCTTGGGTTTGATATTGGTTTCGTATATATTTGTATATATTTCATTTTATTATTATTATTTTCATTTTCATTAAAGCTGTTCTAGTTTTCTTTTGCAATCCACAAGTCTCTCTCCCTTATTGCATTTCTCTTCCCCTTTGGGAAGGGAGAAAGGTTCAGAGAGAGTGTCTGTCATTCATCTAGTGACCAGCCCAGCCCTAACCCTTGACTCTCAATTTTGCCAGGTCTCTGTCACAGCCCTTAAGCAGATCACAATGGACCAGAATGTGGCAAATTAGTCAAACCAGACAGGCTTTCCCTGTCACAGTTATCTATTTAGGTCTTGTAATGCTCTACACAGCGATGGTCTCGTTTTTGAACACCATGCTGCCTTCTGCCCTACATCCCCTGAGCTCTGCTGTAAAAACAGACAGGCAAGGTACCAGAGCTGAGCTCTGACAGTCAGGTTTGGACACTGAGTACAGAGATCTGGGCAGTTAAAATCAAATAAAAAATTTTAAAAATTAATTAAAAATAAATAAATCATTTTAAAAGGTGTCTTAAAAGAAGTAGACTTCTAGAGGGATGTGATATAAGCCTAGGGTTCCCCTGGGAGTGCCACCTGGTCCATCTCACATGCTTCAGATGACATGATGGTGTAGGAGTTGACATCTCCACCACGCTCAGGCTGGTAATGTGCAACTTCACTAAGCGAAGCCAAATGTTCTGGCCACAAATGTTTTCTGAACTGTCAGGACATGTAATGAAATGCAAATTTAAATGGCACTAGTCACGTGACTAAAAGGCTGAGTTGTTTTTCTTCTAGTCATGATTTTCCAAACCGGAATTCCTCTTGGAATTGACTTTGAAGTCAGTAACAAACCTCCCATCAGGTTTAATGCAAATAGAAGCAGCTCTCACTGAGGTTTTAGTGGAGCAGAGAAAAACATTTTTCCTGTTAGAAGATTTTCCTATTACTACAGACACATAAAAGTCTTCTCAAAGCTATAATGGTAAATATTTTAATGTCCTGCCAAACCTCATCAATTCTCATTGTTTAGCAAAAATGGCACAGACATTCTTGAGTTGCTAGCTATGGCATTTTCTTCACATTAAGATCAATAATATGCTGTACAAGCAATAAAGGGTTGTCTAATGAGAAAAGTCTTTTAAAAGTCAAGACAATTCCAGCTGTTACGAATGATTACAAGTTACATGGTTAATTTTATGGGGTTGGGGTAGGGGGAGATTAAGGCCCTGGGCACATGAACCGTATTTCTGCACTTCCTTTCTTTACCAGAAATTGTGCCTCCCCAAAACCACCCCTATTGATGAGTTGTGTGAATTCTAGGAAGCTTTGGATTGACTGCCAGCATAAGGAGCTAAGTTTTCCATTTCAGCACCGTCTCCAGGTTCTTAGAATATTTATTGGAATAAATTTATTTGACAGACTGTACAGGAGGAAGACTTGGTTCAGAACTCTCAAAAGTTCTGCTTTTTGGACCCTATGCTCTACTCCTTATTCAAGCAGCCTCAGCAACTAATAGATGCCTTTGAGTTTAGGCCTTTGAGTTCTTTTGCATTAAGCAGTGCAGATACACAGTCAAAGGCCCCTTCACCTGTACTAAGTTTGGCCTGGCTCCATTAAAGCTGATTGTGAAGTCAGGCTGAATTTCAAGGACTTCATTTTTTGGGCATTAAGGACAACTCAAGCTCTGAATGCAGAACCTAGGGAGACCAAGGAGACAGAGTGAGGGGATGGGAGCATCGGTGGGTGGTGGAGGAGGTGGCTGCACACAACCTGCAGGATTTGTCCTCGAGAAGGATAGGCATCTGGAGTGTGTGCACTCCCTGGTGACTCCGACTGCAGTTAGCTCATGCCAGCGATTCACCACAGAAGAGACATCCTTCACTGATGCCTTTGAGGACATGTGTTTCCTGCTTTCCAGCTATGTGGCACAGATACTCATTGTCCTTACCCACTGTATAAAAGTCTGTCTCCACTCCATGCAAGCCAAAAAGGGCAGTCCAGTTTCGACCTTTTCCAAAGCCTCTTCACTGACTGCTTCAAGACAGACTGACAGAGGTTTAAAACCCACACACACTTTTTCCCGATGGAACAAAATCTCTTGTCACTTCCCTGCAAGCAGTTCAGCACTACCTAGGTCTGTCAGGGAGCTGGCTGCCCAGATCAATGTCTTCTAGTCCTTTCCTGCATTGTGGTGGTGGAAAACAAATATTTTCAATCATAAACTGAAAATATATGGGGTTTTTTTTTGTAGAAATGAGGCTCTGGGGACCTCATTCACTTCCTTAGGGAGGTTAAACTTCTACTTCCTACACTCTGTAACAGTACGCTGGTGTCTGGGTAGATGTTCTGATGTTGGCACGGGAGAAGGGGAGAGGGACTGAAGCATTAATTGTGCCATTCAGATGAATGCGGCTTCAAAGGAAAGACTATTTCTTCTCCCTGTCCTTCAGATGCCTGATATTGTGTGATCTACACACCAGTGATGGGAGATGTGGTTGTGAATTCCCTAAAGATGAAGATGGACATCACTAGTACCCCTCAAGTCCTGCATGACTAGCAACATACTCTACAAAAATGGGGCTGAATGCACTGTCTTGCTGCTGGCATTTTCCCACCACGCTCCAGTGCCACCGTGTTTTGTGCAGATTTCACTGGTGTGAGCATGCGCTACATGTGTGCTGCAAGAGCCAGCTCCTCGGGGGAGGAGGAATGCTTTGTCTGCGAATCCGGATGGAATTAGGTGTGAGATACGCACTTAGCCCTGTCAAGACCAAAAGGCTTTGGTGCATGTGCAGAGCAGAACTTCAGGAATCTCAGAGACTTCCCTGGTGACGGGGGAGTTACTCATTAAAGGCATCATGATATGAAAAAGACAGTCTGCATTTAAACACCAGATTCCCACCTAATCACTTAATGTTGATGTGTTTGTGAGCAGGAGTTGCGTTCCAGTTAAGCAATAGGAGCTTCCTAGGTGCAGATGATATGAAGTACTGCAGTGACCCTTTCTATGTCTTAGAATCTCTGCAAAAACCTTAAGTTTTCCTCTAGATTTGTTTCTGCAATGAGAGATGAGTACACATACAAATACGTAACATTCGTTGTAGCAAACTGAAGTATATGAATTGATGCAAACAAACATACTGATCTTTTTTATAACATGGTGTGAATGAATGAAATTAAATATCTATATATATAAACAAATCATCATTAAATGTGTTACAAATTCACAATTCCTGCCTAAATCAGAACTTTGTTTGATTTATTACCTAAAATGTTTGTAAGGCTGTTGTCTTGGATACTCATGCAGGACAGAATGGTCTTAATTCCATTTCCCATCTCCTGTCTACTCCCTACCAGTCAAGATCCTTAAAATCCTCCTCTATTTCCCATTACAACCCATCTCAGATCCTGCTGTGCCTGGCAGATCTTAGTGGGGGGCCACACACAGTTGCTAAGCAGGGGTGAAGGGATATCCATCAAGTCCTTGGACGTGCCATGGAGACAGTTGCCAGGTTTTGCTGAAGTAGGAGTTGGACCATGGGGTAGATGCGAAGCAGGTGAGATACTAATTGCAAGGGCTGAATTTGAGCGTGGATGGTGGATCGACGCCCAGTTTGTACAGCAAAGTGGCAGAAGATGAGTTAAATCTGCAGAGGCCCAAAAATATAATTAGAAACACCCCTGGATGACAATGGCTCTTAACTCGCCGCAAGTCACTGCATCCCATGGAGGAAGAAAAGAAACCAGCAGCTCTCCGAGCTCACTGGGAAAAGCTGTATGTATGCTGTATGTACACACAGCCCACCTCTAGAGGTCTACAGGTCCCTGCTGCTCCTCCACGGTCCTGCGAGGGTACTGCGGGGCTAGGGCTGGGAGGGCAGAAAAACGCCAGGAAACGCGTTTTGACAGAAGAGGCTTTGCGAGCCTCCCATGTGCGCTCCACATTGCCTATCGCGTGCCCTTTGATGTCGGGTTTGGTTCATGGGAAGGCGTGAGGCCGGATCCTCACCCCGGGAAGGGCAGTGCCAGCCCCGCGCACCGAGCCGCGCCTGTCGGCTCCGTGCGGGGCGCTTGTGCCGTTCCGCCTGGGGTGAGAGCTGGCCCCAGCGCTGCTCCTGCACACCCCGTAGCACAAGCCGGTTTTTTCCTTCCCCCCTCCCTTTTCCTTTTTCTCTCTTTTTTTCCTTGCCCTTCTCACTGCATTTTTTCCTTTCCTTTCCTTTCCTTTCCTTTCCTTTCCTTTCCTTTCCTTTCCTTTCCTTTCCTTTCCTTTTTTTCAATGTTTTGCGTTCCTCCACACCCCCCCTAATGACTAAGCAATATCTTTCTGTTTTCTCTCTGCAAACGCGGTTATTTCCCCGCCGAGCGCAGCACGGGCTGAAAGCCTCACTGCCGGGGGGCGCAGCCCCGAGCCAGCCCCGGCGGGGACCCGGCCTGGCCGCGAACCTGCCCGGAACGCAGTCCCCACCTCGCCCGCGGGAAAGAACTGCTGCTCAAACCCCTGACTCCCTGGCTTCGGGGGCTCACAGCTTCCTCTACCTTACTCTGTGCCCGCTCCCGGCTCTTCGTTCAAGAAACCGACGGGAAAATATCGATAATCAAACAGGTGGGGGGCCTTTTACTTTTATTATTTTTATTTTAATTTTTTTTATTTTATTTTCCCTTTTCTTTTTTTTAATTTTCCTTTCTAGTTTTTTTCTTTTTGTTTTTTTTCCCCTCTTTTTTCTTTTTTTCTTTTTTTTTCTTTTCCTTTTTCTTTTTCTTTTCCTTTTCCTTTTTCTTTTTCTTTTTCTTTTCATATCCTTGATAGCAGTTGAAGGGATTTTTTTTCTTTCTTTCTTTTTATCTTTTAGCTAAGTGACCGATTCAGATTTGAGATCACTGTTCTGATACACGATGACTTTAGGGGACATTATTAAAGAGTGAGGGATGCATACGTTTATACATGTCTTTTTTTACCCCGCAGCCTGCAGTTATAGGAGAACAGAAAAATAAAAAAGG
>JANVCC010000035.1:4565247-4602928 GCA_025345505.1 Todiramphus chloris collaris
CAGCAGGCCTCCCCCACGGCCGTGCTAGGGGTCTGCGGGGCTCATCCGCTGTCAGGAGACCTCTCTGGTGCCAGACAGATTATATATGCATTGCTCCTCCAAGGCGGGGAGGAGAGGGCACCACAGCCCGCAACAAGCCCCGAAGCATCGCCCACTTGCGCGGAGTGGGGAGAAGGGCTCCATGAGGAGGCACCCCAGCACCTTGGCACTGGAGGGACGCTAATATTTTCCAGGGGTGGTGGGGGCAAGACGGGAGCGTTAGTAAACGTTGTATACCTCGAAGAGGGGGGTGAGTTTCCCGGCTCTATTAAACCCCGTGCTTCTTGCCGTTTGTTTGAAGTGGTGAGGAAAATCGCGGGCTGAAGGGTAGGAGACTCCCGACCTCCGCCGCTTCCCCGGGCGGCAACTACCGGTGCTGGTCATGAAAGAGGCGGCCCCAGGTCCGCAGCCGGCCCCGTTCTCCCTGGTCCCGGCGGCGTCTGCGTCCAGCTCCCGCCGAGTGCCCTTCCCCTCCCTCTCCCGCTGTCCCTTTAAAGCCCTTGATTCAACCCCACTCCGCTACCCGCCCCCGAGAGTCCGAGCCCCGCCGGGCAGGGGCACTGGACATACCCGACCCCCGGCTGCTGCCTCGTGCCGCGGCTGGCGGGGCAGGGCGGGCATCCCACCTCGTTCCCCGATCTTCGACCCCCGTCTTGCCTGGAGCAGGGGGACGCCCCTCGCTGCCCAAGCCCGGGCAACACACCCAGCCCCTCGGTCGCCCCCCGCCAGGAAGCGGGACCTGACGGCAGGAGGGGGGGTGGGCTCGGGGGACCACCCCGTCCCCGGCCGCCGGTCCCGGCCCCACTCGCCGCCGCCGCCGCCCCTCGCTTACCTGGACGAGGCTTCCCGTGCTCGGCGGGCCGGAGGCGAGAGGGGAAGCCTGGGTCCCCCGGCTGGGGAAGGGCCTGATCATCGACCCCCCTGCACCCCCGAGATATCCGTCGGGAACAAGAGAAGGAGGGGGAGACAGAAAGCCTGTTTTTTTCCACCCCCTTTCTCTCCCGGTTTGAGCCGAAGTGACCCGCAGTATCTGGAGACGGTTTTTGAAGACGTTTGGGAGGGAGGGAGAGAGTTTTCTGCTGAGAAACTCAATCTGCCATACAGTAGCGGCTGCATCTGGGATCTGTCACCGCTGACAGCACCACAGGGCACAGACATGATCTTCCACACAACACTGCAACTCCCCAAAATACCCTCCTCGCTCCCAAGGTGTCTGCCGGGTTGCATCGCGCTCCTTGGCCAAAAGGGGGAAAGCAACCTGAATCCCCGTCAAACATACGCAGCGAGGGGAAGGCAAGACAGAGAAATCCCCCCCGTACCCACCCCCCTTTCTCCATGGCAATGTTAAACAGGCGGCCGCAGAGGAATCGGGGCGAGAGGCGATGTCATGCTCGGATGGCGCAAAGGCCATAAATGTAAGCGCTAGCGCCGCGAGATTCCCGAGAATGACTTTAATGAATAATTTCGGAGACAGTTATGGCTTAGGTAATTACTGCGCGGTTCTATGAAAACCAGATTTAGGAGAGAGTCAGTCAAGGCTGGGCCGTGTGCCTCGGTTCGCCCCTACCGTGTCTCTGCCCGACCCTCGGGCGCCCCTGGACCCCGCAGCCCCAAGCTTCGGGCAGGGCTCACAGCAAACCTGCGGTGACTTAAGGCTTAGTTGGGGTGGGAATCTATTATTATTATTATTATTATTATTATTGTTATCATCATCATCATTAATCTCTTCCATCTCCTGTATGTTCTGGCAGCGCATTTAATTGTCTTTTAGGCCAGATTTATAAAATTGCTATGGGTTTGCATGTGTATTTAGCTTTTTTAAAACAGCTTTTTGTACACAGCTGTTTCAGCCTATAGCCACATATGGCATGCAAATAGAGACCCCTATAGGAGAATCGTCCTCTCTATTATCCCCATATGTTTGTTCAATATACGTGTCCGGGGAAACGACTCTACTGCTATACATTAAAATATAATTTTACATTTTTCTCCCGAGTACTTGGGGCAACGCAGGGGCTCGTTCCCGCTTTGAACAGCCTTCATGGTTAGCAAATAAACGGCTCGGAGATGCGGGCGCGCTGATTTCCATTGTTTCGCTAATATATTACTGCTGTTCCCAAAGCCCCGCTCCCGGCTGCAGCCGTACCTAGACCCCAGGCCGGCGGGGCTGCATTCCCCAGACGGGCCCGCTCCGCTCGGGGGTCCGCTCCCTGGGGTCCTCCCGGCTCCCACCCGCAGGGGAAGCGGCTGCAGCCGCAGTGACTCCTCGGAGAGAGGCGCCGCGGGGACAGCCTCAGCCCTGCAGAAGAGCCGTCACCAGGCAGAGCTCTCCCGTAAAGCCGAGAAGGGATTTGATGTTTCGACTTTTTTTCTTTTTCGTTTCTTTTCATTTTTTTTCGGTTCGAGTTTGTTTAACTCCCCCACCCCCTTACTTGTACTTTGTTCTTTTCTTCACGTCCCCCCTCTCCCGACCCTGCCCGAGCCCTGGGGTTGGTGGCTGTGGTAGAAAGCCGAGCTCACCGAATACCATTTGCCCTGATTCAGAAAGGAAATGTTATTTTTCTTGTCGAGATTACAGATAGACACAGCGGAGAGCTGCGATATCTTAGGCGGTTTACTTTATTTTATTTTAATTTATTTTATTTTATTCTGCTGGAATAAAGAAGTCGAAGCGTATTTTAAAATTTATTTTTAGCGTCGCGCGGGTTTTGTTATTCTGGTGGGGTTTGGTTTTTGTGTGTTTTTTTTGTTTTGTTTTTTTTTTTTGTTTTTTTTTTTTCCTCCTGGCAAGAGTATTCTATCCCGAGAATTTAATCCTTCAGACAAATAGTCTAGCATTATCTTTTTCCTCTGGAGACAAGATCAACTGCTTTCTCATCCACCCCCCTCTTCCTGGTAGCAGCTCTGATTGTAACGTACAGCTGGACAAGTGTCAGCCGTCCAAGACTCTGCGAACAGCCGGCGGAGGCTCAAGTTATACTTATTCAATTTTTTTTTTTTTTTTTTCCTTCTTGGGAGGAAAGAAAAAAAAACAAAACAAAAAAAAAAGTCTGGTACGAAACATACAAAATCATAAAGTAGGTTTGTGAATATAAGTGTGGCCAACGTGGTCTTGGGTCCCTCTGAGCCAGGGCTACCATGCTGGCTGTTCAGCGTTACCGTCAGCCAGCCCCAGCTCTCAATTAGAGGCGATTCATTAGGATTTAATAGCAGGTGCAGAGTCATGTCCTCGCCAGCAGTACTGCCGCTTGGGTAGAGAATCGTCTTGTTTTACAGCAGCCTCCAGCTCTCCTTGCTGGTTGTAAACCTGACTACCACTTTGGATAGCAGGGTGTCAGCGCGCTTGCGACTGCCCGCACGTAAGCGTTGCACTTTGCTTGGCTAATTTCTCCCTGCCAAGACATAAGGTGGAAATCTGCCTGGCTCCGTATTTATTTTGGAAGACAGGGCTGTGAGCGAATGCGCCAGGAGAAATCGAGCCGAGATAAAGCAAGTCCTGCTCCGGGGGCTGGGCGGGAGAAGGGGGCGGGGGAGCTCAGCCCGCGGAATGCGCTGCTTTTGCTTTCCCGAAGTCCCAAAGAGACAAATAAACAAACAACCTCGGCGGCAACCTCCAGAAGAGCCGGAGCCACCGGGGGCTCAAAACCGAGCTGTGCCGAGGAGCCCCGGGGCGGGAGCGCCGCGTCCCGCTGCACCCTCATCCCAGCTGGCGGCCGCGGCCGGGCTGGAGCTTGGAAAGCCCCGCCGTGATTACACCCAAGTGGAGAGCAGGATGGCTCCTAGCCGTCTGATCTGACGTCAACATGTCTCTAGCTCCTCGCTGCAAGATAGAGGGAGCAGAGCCGGGGGAGGAAGGGCTCTAATCATTCCCAGATGTCTCTAATAGCAGATATAAAGACTTATATAGTGTCTGAGAATAAATTTGTAATCAATGCTCTACAATCGGATCATCAAAGCAATGATATTTCTAGAGGAAAATGGAGGGGGGGGGGGGGGAACTGGGGAAGAAGGACACGCACACCACGCTGGTTTGGAAGAGGGACGCAGGGTACAGGAATTCCCAGAGAGGCGCTGCCCTCGCGCATCACCCGGCTTTGCTAGAATTTATGTGAATATACAATTCCGATAACAACTCTGCTTTAATCTCCATCGTACAGGACAAGCTGCACCAGCTGAACAGTAGTTGGCCAATTAGAAATAGAAAATATCAGAGCTCATTTGCAAAGGCACAAATTTCACGTCCCGACAAAAAAACAAAAACAAAACAAAAAACCAAAAAAAAACCCCAACAAAAACAAACGTAAAAAAATCCCAAAATAAAAATATATAAAACATTGACAAGCCCCTCGTTACAGCAGAGGGGATTATGTTTGCAGGCGTGCAGAATGCGTTTCCTTCTGGGTGTATTTGTGAGTCGCTGGGCGAGTATGTGTGAAAAAGGAGGATTAAGGTTGGGTTTCCAAGAGCAAAAGGAGGATATTTTGCTTAGAGGTTTTATTAGTAACCTTCTCCCCCCACTGCTCACCTTTCAAACTCACGTTGTCTCCATGGCATCCCCTGACCGTGTTTATATCCTTACAGTTGCCGTGGATGTCTCGGCGCTTGTTCTAGGGGTGTCTGCGGCTTGCCGGGAGAGGCCCCGTTACACCTCTTTGACAACGATAGCAAATTATCACTAATTATTTCAATATTCTTTTGATGCAGAGAATAGCTCCTGGGAGTGAGGAGGTGGAGAAAAAAAACAAACCCCAAACCAACGCAACAGAGCAAAACGAAGGAAAAAAAGCCCCGCCACGGTTTATCTTTCTTGCCTGCAGAAAGGCAGGCATGCAATGCACATCCGATAGCAACGAGGGCACGTAAACCAACCCCAAAAGGGCTGGGGGTCCCACATGTTTCAGGGAGCCCCTCAAGCCCCAGTACCGCTAGCGGCCGCTTCGCTGTTCCCCCAAACCTTGACGATGTCTAAAGGAAACACGCGGCTTTTTGCCTACACCGGGCCCCGTCGAGGGTCAGGCCGCCGCCGGGGAGGTCCTCGCCCCCTTCTCTGCGGGGGAGCGGCCGCGGTGGTTCGGGCACGCAGGCGGGCCCGCACCCCGGACAGCCGAGAGGATGCTACCTGGGAGGGCAGGGGAGGTGGGACCCCGGCCGGGGGAATTTTGTTACTATTTCTTTTCAAGGGGGTGAAAAAAAAAAAAACCAAACCAAAAAAACCCCAAAAACCCCACGTTATTTTCTCTTGAAGCAGGGCAGAGTCTCACTCCCCCAGCCATGAAACGAGTCGACCGGCTAAAATACGAGTAAATTTGGGTGGTGAGCCCGCCTGTGAGGACAGGGCTTCAACGACCCAGATGCACTCCACCGTCCCAACTATCCTCGTCTCTTTATTCCTCTTGCCACCCGCTCAGCGCAGAGCAATGCCTCAGAAGGGGACAGGCTGCCATCCTTCCTCCTACGTGCCTTTCACCTCTGAAAAAGCTCCCAAAAATGCTTTGGCCACGAGGAATTACCGGGCAGGGTGCGGGCGCAACGCTCCGCTGTTATCAGGCCTCGGCTCCGCTGGCGGAGAGCTGGGGCCAGGGCACTGACATCCCCATCTACCATCAATTTACCTTCTGCTTCCTCATTTAGCTTTTAACGTCAAAACCTACATTTTTGTCGGCTCCGGCCTGTCTATGGCTCTCGTGATTTAGCTGCGGGAATGACTGCTCCTGAGAAAATGGCAACATCCTCATTAGCGAGCAATTAAAAGAGATCCTCCTTAGCGGATCCAGAGGAGCTCCCCGCTCTGAGAAATTAACGTTTCAAAAGGGGAAAATTACTGATGGGGAAATATCGCAGAGACAATTCTCCGGGACACGGGACGGCTCCCGGCCCCGCCGCACATCCCCCGGGGGAACTGCAGCTCGGCAACTTGGTCAAGGGAAGACACAGCATCTGCAGGGAGACTGCCCGGGACGTGCCTTCGCAGCCATCCCTCCATCCTTAGCCCCTCTTAATATTTTTTTTCCCCTTGCCCTGAAAAAAAAAAAAAAACCCAAAAAAGTTTGGGCAGTGAGGGAGTGCGAGATGCTACAGTTTATCAGCTGGGCAACTAACGGGCGAGGAAAAGCAAACAAAGGGGGAGATTCTTCTCTCCAAGTGTTATAAACAAAGACAAGTGTCTGTAAACACAGACCCACGCCAGAGCGCAGAGCCGGGCTGCCTGACCCGACGGGAAGGAGGGCACATCACTTTTGTCTGGTTGTTGTAACCCCGCAACCTCCCCACTGTCAGCAGGGGCGGCGAAACGGCGCAGGGGCTCTCTTATCTTTTTATGGGCAATTGCACATCTACCTACGCTTAGTGCCGGGTCTCGTCGGGAGCCACTTCCTTAGGCGCGGCGGCCGGGGAAGGCAGGCAGGTACGCAGCCCTGGACCTGGAGAGAGAGCCAGTTTGCTTTAACTTGATATGATTCAAGTGAGGGTTTAAAATACGAAGCCGAATTTTATTATACAACAAGTGGAAAACCTTGCTTTTATCCGGAAAATGCCAAAAATACCTAAAGCAGCTTCTTTATGTAAAAAGCTTTATCTTTTTTTTCCTTGCCTGCCTATGATATAGAAGGATTCCACTTCCCAGCGCTGCAATTTCTGCCGCTTGCGCTGGAGCGGAAAACCCACTGGCCTGTCACCGAGATCCTTTTAAAGGAGTCGGAAAACGGGGCAAGTGATAACTACGCAGATATAAGGGAAGATAGATCATACTAGGAAAGCAGATGAACGTCCTACAAAGAGCCAGAGCACAGACTGTTGTAGTGAAAAAAAAAAAAAATTTTTTTTTTTTTGAAAGAATAATGCTCGCTGTGGTGAACTGGAAACGTGCAACCCAGGAGAGTTTTGGGAACCACAAAGTTAATATTAAGTTCACCGTAACTCATTGTAAATCTTACATACCCCCCCCCCCCCCCCCCCCGAATATCCCTTGCCTTGTTCGCTCTTTCTTCCTTCACGTAAAATTACCTGCTACATAATCACTTCGAGAAAAGCCCACCAGCCTCCCTAGCCTGCCCCCGGCACCTCTCCGGGGACGCCGCCCCCGCCGCCCTGACCCGCTCCGAGCTCGGTTCCCACCAGCGCCTGGCACCGTCGCCGCCCGGGCCCCGGCGGTAGGAAAACCGCGCATCGCTGCCGTTGCTGACGCGCCCGGGGTTTGCACCCTTGTCCGTTTCCCGTTAGCAGTAGGTCTCCTGCATGGAGAACACCACCACAAGGAATGCCTATTCAGATGAACTCCCGATTTCTGTTCAACACTCACGGGACTGGCGAGATCCCTCCCTCTACCCCTCCTTTCACTCAGTTACTTGTTTAAAAATAAAACTTAGAAGCCATCTTTATAATTTAGTTTACTTCCGAATATTTTAAATATTATGAAAAAAAAAAAAACCAAAAGCCATAAACAACGCTGTTATTCAAAACATTTTGAGGTATAAAACATAAAAAGATTTGGGGTTTCTTTTTTTTTTGTTGGTTTTTTTTGTTTTGTTTTTCGTAAAAAACACACACAGTGGTTTATTGAGTACTTACAACGTTTACACCTTCAATATTAATTAGATTCCACTTTTTCCCTTACGGACGGAAGTGCACATAACCAATAACTGTTGAAAACATCTTCAAATACTGAACGACCACAACAAAATTACAACACTAAATACCAAGTCAACCGAAACATTGGTGCAACTGCTTCTGTTGAAATATAACTTTATAATCCCAGGAATATTTATATCCAAAAGGCCAAGTATTAAAGATACACTTCACATACACACTAATGCCAGGGAGGGATTTTTTTTTTCTTTTTCCTTTTCTATGGTTCTGTTTTCCCCGTGTGTTTTATACAGAGCAAATAACATTCACGAAACTATTAAGAGACATTACCCCTTACCAAGCTGAAGTTTCTTCTTCATATATGGAATGCTTTTTCCCTCTCCTTCAAATATCCACATTTTTGGGGGGGTTGGGGAGAAATTGCACATAAATAAACCGGACGATTCCAAATACAAAGAGTCCTCAGAGGAGAGCTCACTACTGAGACTAAGAGGACGGCTCCTCCAGTCCTGCCGTGCTCACTGCTTGAGCTCCAAAGCCCAGACATGCTGCGGCCAGCCAGTCCTCCCTTTGGTTTTCTTATCGTTGCTGCTAACTGTGCTTTTCAAGATTTCGTTCTGGGGAGACAGGATGCGAGGGGAGAGAAAGGGAGAGAGAGAGAGAAACAGAAGGGGGAGAGGAGAAAAAAAGGTTAGAGATATTCCTCCCCTTTCTAGGTCGCCTGCCCCGAGAGGGAAAACTCCGAGGAGCCCTGAGTTCCCGCCGAGGCCTGCAGGGGACAAAGCGAGGTGACCTCCGCTGGGTCCCCCCGCCCCTAGGAGCCGCCCGCCGGCACCGTCGGAGGCCGAGGCCCGCTCCGCGCAACACCGCTGCCTTTCCGCGGCCGGCCCCGGGGATCAGAGCCACGGGGAGCGGGCTGGAGTCTGAGCGGCGCCAGTCACCCCCATCACGGGAAGATGGGGACTGCGGTACGGCCGGCGCAGAACCATACCGCCGCGGCCTCCGGGAGGGAGATGGGCACAGGCACGTATCTGGGCAAAATACCGGGCCGGCGGCCACCGAAATCGGCGGGACTATCGCCCGAGCGTGCCGGAGGGCCTACACGAAATTTGGCTTGCGCTGTCTCGTCAAAGCCGACTCTTCCCGTTAGAAGTCAAAAAAAGTTCAAGCGCAGAGCGCACGGGCAGGAAAGCCCCGCGCTGAGGACCTATTACTCGCCGAGGGTTTGAAGCCAGGCTGAGCTTGGCAGGTAATCGCGCCTCTAGCCTTTCATTTAAGAGAGGGGAGGGTTGTCTCTGGCAGGATCACGGTTTGAGATCCGGGTCAAGCCCAAGCCCAGGAACGGATCCCCCCGGGCGACCCGCATTTCCCCTGCGGCCGCTGGCAGCCGCCGGGACGGATCTGGGCTCTCTGCGAGCCGTGGACGCCCGCGGCGTGCCTTGTCCCGCTCTCGGCCCGCAGGTACGGCCAGGAACGGGCAGGCCCCAAGCGTCCCTTCACGGACATCACCCGGCGACCCGACCCAGCCAAGAGCCGGGTGCGCGGAGATGGTGCGCCGGCGGGCAGCCGAGTAGCCTCCTCTCTGCCGCTCCCCCGCCCCGTCCCGCCCCGTCGCGTCCCGGAGAACTGACCAGCTCTTTCTTCCTTTTCTCCTCCTTCACGTCTGTCTTCTTGATCTCTGCCTTGAAGGCCTCCGCCTCCCCGTTCTGGTCGTCCTTCGCCAGCAGGTCCATGAGGTAGGCGATGTAGCTGGTGGCCAGGCGGAGGGTTTTGATCTTGGAGAGCTTGGTGTCGGCGGGCACGTTGGGGATGCACTCCCGCAGCTCCGCGAACGCGCTGTTGATGCTCTGAGTCCTGCGCCGCTCCTTGCGGTTCGCCGTGCCCCTGCGCTTCACCGGCCGGGGCCCCCCGAGCCCGGGCGGGCCGTTCCCGGGTGGCACCCCCCCGTAATGGGAGTGGTCCATGCCCGGCGCCCCGTTGGCGTACTCGGGGCTGTAGGACAGAGCCATGCTGTAGTCGGGGGGGGACATCTCCGGGTGGCTGCTGATGAGCCAGCCGTGGAAGTAGGGGTTCTCCTCGTGGCCGCAGCGGGTGGCGGCGGCGGCGGCGGCGGCGGCGGCGGCGGCGAAAGGGTAACCCTCATGGTGCACCACCGGGTGGTGGGGGAAGCCGCCCACTAGACTCATCCCCGCTGCCTAGCGCACCCCACCCCCCCCCCCCCCGGCCCCCCACACAGAGTTCCCCCCCCCCCCCCCCCCCCCCCCCCCCCCACCCCCGCCGCACCGGCGGGAGATGCTCCCCGCCGCTCACCCCTCAGCACTGCCCCGCTGCCTGCTGCCTCTCCATAGGGCGCTGCTTCAGAGTCCCCGCGGGTTCCCCAGCGATCCCCCCTCCCCAGGCGCCGCCGCCGCCGCTCATGCGTTGTGCCTCCACCTCCTCCTCCTCCTCCTCCTCCTCCTCCTTGCCCGGGGCCGGGTCTTCGAGGAAGCGCGCACAGAAAGAAAAATAAAAAAGTAAAAAAAAGCAAACTACGGAGAGAAGTCGACCAAAACAAAACGGCTTGGCTTCCCAGCCTGGGATCTTCCTCGCCTCTTGCTTCCCTCCGCTCTCGCCAAGTCCTTCGCGGCCCGGCCGGGTGGTACTTACACGCGGCCCCCCTCCATGCGCCCCCGGCTCGGGGCGGGCGGGCGGGCGGCGCTCCCCTCTGCCCTGCGCGGTGGCGGAGGCTGCGGCGGGGGCCGTCAGTGCCGGGAGGGCGCAGGCATCCCTGCCCGCCACGCCGCGGGGGTCAGCGCCCCGGCGCTCCTCTGGGGCATCCGCGCCGCTCGGCCCGGCGCGGCGGCGGGCGGTGGCGGGGCTCGGTGAGGCGCGGGGCACTGGCAGGGCTCCCCGGCACGATCTCCATGTACAGCTACATGTTTAGGGCCGCTCGGGTTAATATATGTCGTCAGAAGCGGCGGCTGCCAATAGCTGGCGGAGAGGGCGGGGACTGCCGCCCTCCGCAATAAAACTTTTTGATGTTCTCTCTGCTAATTGCCGAGCTTCTCTTTTAGGATTGGCTGCCCCTCCGCATCCATAATGTAATTAAAACAAGGGGGGAAAAATTATCATGGAGGCAGAGGTTAATGCAAGTGTTTAGCAGATGCTTTACTGTAAAATCTGCATTTAAAAAAACCCCAAACCAACAACCAAAAACCTAACAAACTCATTAAAACTCAAATATCGGATAATCTCAAACCAGGTACAGTATGGCTCCAAGGAATTTCTTGGCAAAAGTCTGTGTGAGAGCTCGATATGCTCCGGGGTTGCTTTGTGTCGGTCTGGTAGCGGAACAAATAAAATCCGCTTCGGAGGGCACCGTATCGATTGCCCGGTGCGATAGGCATACCCAGCAGCGCTTATGCTCTTACTGCTGGTTAATACACGCAAAGAGATCACTAGTTCCCGTAAGGAGAGAGCCGAAGTTCCTCTGCCTTGTCTGTCACCCGGCTAGTGATCCAAGTTAGCACAGCCCGGTTGCGGCTTCGCGGCTGCTGGCTGACCGAGGGAGCGGAGAGCTCAGGGTTTGGCCAGGGACAGTATTCTCTTCCAGAAAGAGTTGATTTGAGACACAAACAATAAACCCGACTCTTAACTTATTCTTTTCCAGCTAGCTGCCTGCGCCTACGCACCTCAACCGCTACTCACCCGAACGACTCACACTCCTGAAATCAGTTTTCATGCTTGTTTAACTGGTCTGATCGGTAAGTAAGCGAATATTTTTTTTATAGCATGTTCGAAGCTTATTTTCTATCTTTTACTAACAAATGTATAAATACTTCGCCGCATTCCTGCTTCTGCAATAATAAAAAAAAAAAAAAAAGAAAAACAAAACAAGCCCAAACCCAAAAAAACCACCATCATCTGCAGAAAGCAGGTTTAGGTATCGAAAGGGAATAGTTAAATGTTTGTTTCACGGCCAGGCCAGGAGGAAATCTCCCGTAGCTATTTAGGTGTTTTGCTTTGGTAAACTTGAAGACATTACAAAAGGAAAATGGATCTTAAGCTGTAATTCATGGAGAACTTGGAGGCGAGGTGAACTGTTGTCATCTTCAAATGGAGCCGAGCACTACTAAATAGCTGCGAAATATCAAATACCCACCCTTATGTGTGTTGGCTGACGGCTAGGCTTATTCGGAGTATATTACAATGCAATCCTACAATATAGGCAGTGTGGAAAACTGTGTCAACAGGAGCTGAGAGGTCATAAATTAAAGAGAGAGAAAGATAGAGATGGAGGAGTCTGCGAAAGGAGGCAGCAAGAACCGCAAGTCCAATTTCTGTGGCAGCTCAGTGCGCTCTCCGGCCCCGCTGCAGGAGGTAGTGAGGATGCCTTGGGGGTGGGGGGGGGTGGGGGGGGGGGGGGGGTAGGGGGGGGGGGGGAAGCGATGTGGGGAAAAGAGGGTGAAAAAGCTTTTCTGTAGGGAACCAACCCGACGCCTGGGGAGAGGGGACGAACTGAGTCCAAGCAGTTCCGGCGCGGAGAAGGGCTGCCGATGGGCTCGTCCTCAGAGGTGCCGCCAGGACATGGGGGCTGGCTGGGGCCCGGGAGCTTTGCGAGTGGGTCTGCGGGCTCTCGACGGGGACTGCAGGGAGGTGGCAGTCTCCGCGGACGAGGCCGCCCGGTTACCTCCGCTGCTGTACCGCGGAGCCGGCTTCGGAGGGGAAATACCGAAGGCGAAGCTGGGAACCGGCCCCGCGTTTCGGCAGGACGAGGTGTGCGGAGCTGGACCCGGGGAAAGGACGTGCGTAGGGAACAGAAACGCAGACGTACGTTTATATAAGTATATACACATATGCGTGTGCGTCTGGGTGTGAACTGAGTACGAAAGTGAAAAGCTAGTCCAGATGTAGAACCGATGTATATACACATATATCTTGTATGTGCACACACATGCTTGTAACTAAAATGACTGATGTATATCTGTACCTATATGTGCACACGCACACACGTATATATTGGATTATGCTAAGGAAATAACGTGTCTCCAGTGTGGATTTTTAAATTTAAGACCGGCCATGGGCGCACAATAGGGCCAGAGCTCTGGAGCGGCCGGGCAGCATATCCCTGCCGCTCGGGACACAGCGTCTTCGGGGCGCAGCCTGGAAATACACCCAGTTTCTGCAGCGGTTCTCCAGTTGTTTTTTGCCGTGATGTTTTCCTTGATGCGAAGAAGAAGCGGGCATTGTCAAGGCCGGAAAGGTATATTGGCTTGCAGACAGGGTTATGTTTCTTTCCACTCTCCTTATTTGTGTAGGAACTTTCCAATATACCGCAGGCTGGACTGCAACTGTGACAATCTCTGTGGCAAGCCACTACGGTCACTCCGATAACATCTCCAATGATGAAGGAAACGGAAAACACGAGGCAGAGAAAAAAGTAATATAAGATACAGGAGATATCGATCAGAGCACCAGTCTCCAAAGCTTGCATCATTATTGCTTAATTAGCTTTGGAGAAAGAGGGTCTCCTGATAAAGCACCCAGCAGGATCTTATGTATATATTTTCTTCCCCTGCCCCAGAAGTTGTTTACCTGTTTTATAAAGAGAGTTTTACAGCAAATACAGGTCTTGTGTTTTCCCTCATCTTTTAACTACTCAGGCAGCCCCATCAGGAGTTATAGCCTTTTCTGTTTGATCAACACTTTGCAAACTGCTGCAGCCCAAAGTACCTTTCCCAAGACTAGGCTTAGAGTCCGGTGAAAAGTACCAGCGTTTGCCGATGTTCCATTTATTGGTTGCATTAGATTTTTCTTCGTGCACAAGAAATTTGCATTAAAAAAATACCCAAGCCAAACAAAACACCAAACGAACAAATAAACAAACAAACAGGAAAAGCAAACAAAAGAGAAAAAAAAAAAAAAACCCTCTAGCCTCCGTCACTTATTTCACTGACAAAGTGGTTGCATGTTAGGCGGCGATCCATCTAGACTTTGCTGCCAGACAGGACTTTCCTAGCTCTCTGCAATTAAGAAATTTTGGTGGCGACGGTGCCGAGGCTGGTTTTCCCTTTCCTTCCCTCCCCTCATACGTGGTTTGTTTTTTTTTTTTTTTCTCTTTTTTTTTTTTTTTTTTTTTAAATTTATTTTGTCCGAGGTGTATGCGTGGGGCTGTATTGTAGCTTTTACCCCTCGGTTGTTGCCTCTCCAGCAGGTCAGCCCTCCGCGGCGCTGAGCAGGAGGTAGGGGCTGCCCTCGCCCCCGGTGGGTGCCCCGCGGCGCCGGGGGAGCGGGATGCAGGAGCCCGAGCAGCGGCCCGGTGCCGGAGGGCCGTGAGCAGGGCTCCCGCTCCGCGATGCCACTCGCAGCCTTGCCTCGGCTCTCAGCCGCCGCCGGGCCGCTTATTGCCAGGTCACTTCTCCCCTCGGGGCTGAGGGTAGGGTGGGATTTGGGGATAACAAAAGAACAGAGCTGTGCTTCCACCCCAACTCTCCATCCGGGGCTTGTATGAATTACGCTAAATTGCAAGTTAAGCTAATTTCTCCGCATGAGTCGAAACCGTATGGAAACGGGAAAGAGGTGCCGACGCTGGGTGGTCGGAAACCCACATCTGCTGGGTACTCTCGGTGCTTGCTGGCTGGTAAAGCTGCAGGCGCACCGGGCCGGGACGTTTAATGAGCAGGCCAGGGGCATAAAAGGGCCTGGCCCGTGGCTGGGCAGCTCATTCGTTTGCTCCTTTCCCGCACCTTCTTTCCGAAGAGTGTCCGATATCGGCGGAAGGATTTGGGGGGGGAGGGGGTCACGAAGTCTCCCGGGACAGGGCAACGGTGGGAGCCGCGGGCTCCGCGGGACCGCTGCGGTGCCCGGTACCGGAGCTTGGCCTCGCGCGTCCTCGCTCCGTGCGGCAGCGCCCGGGTCCTGCTATTTTGTACTTTCCGTTAAAGCAAACAAAAAAAAAAAACCGACCACAAAAGCACCTCAAGGCCACCCCTCACCTCCGAGGCTCAGCCCTGTCCGGGCAGTGCCCTCGACAGCTTCCCTCCCCGGCAGCTCCTCGACACCCGAGGGTGCAGGGCCGGGGGTCGGGGGCTGCGGGGTGCCGGTCCTTCCTTCTCCCGCCCGGCTGCCTACCACATCGCTCAAACGGCCCCGGCACGACTTGAAAAGTGGAGCCGCGCTTGAATTTATAGAGTGCATGATGTCACTGACCCGGGACCAAACGTTCAGAAAGGGGTATCGTTCTCGGATGGATTTGGGGACGCCGAAGCAACCGGTGTTCCAGAGATGCGACGCATCCCATTCCTGGGACATCGCGAAACCCCATTCCTGGGTTGGCGAAAGAGCATAAACCCGCAGGAAAACGGATTTTTGCAAAGAGGCACGGGAGAAATATCATTTGAAGGTCAACCTGTCAGTGTGGGTTAATGAAAAGGACTTGTGCCTAATGGGCCTATTTACACCCTCCGCTACGCTCACACAACCTGGGTTCCAATGTCCGGGGCAGAATCGGGTCCACCAGGCCCGAATTAATTGCTGCCATTGGAGATGGAGAAACCCTGGTTTACGTTACTGTTATCAGTAATGAACGCCCACATATTTCAGACATGATAATCTCGCAGTCCTAGTGAAGAAGAAGAAAAAAAAAAAAAAAAAAAGGGCAGGGACAAGAAAACCCTAAGACACTGAGTCGCAATGATTGTCGGTAAGCGCGGGACCCTACGCGTTTTACCACTGCATGTGTAAGCAATTACTCGAGGATTGCTTATATTTGTGACCGAGGATCCAGAGTTGTATTTAGACTCTAGACAGGAATCACAGAAGGAAAAGAAAAACACAGTGAGCTCCAAACAAGACCTCTTTTTTGTCGGAAGAACATTAATAAAGACCTGATAAAATTCTATAGCGAACGCCCAGTGTGTCTCTTTACTGTGTTTGTCATATATGTATCCTATACATACACATGTATAAACGCATGTGTATAAATACACGGGTATGTATATAGACATGCACACGTTTTCTAAATGTAGTATTTGGTTTCCCGGGAAAGAGCATCTTAAGCCACTCTTGAGCTCGGCGCTGGTGAAATTGCTCGAGAATGTAAATGAATGCAAATTCATTAATAAATATATTTTTTTCCCCAGCATCTGAAGTTCAAGAGCTAGAGGAAGCAGAGGTTAGGCTAGCATCGGGTTTGGGTTAGGCTAACAAAAATCAGCAATTCTATTGTCGTTCTTCATGGAAAATCTCCATTTAACAAGGCTGGAGTTTAGGCAGCGTTCATTGACCAAAGGCAACCTCGCTTAGTTAAAAAAAAAGAAAAAAAAAAAAAGAAAACAAAAATTCCGCTGGAGCAGTGATAATTAACTTCAATGTCGTCCAAACTGCACGCCCCAAAATGCCGCTGTCGTCCTGCCGGTGCCCCCCGCGCCGTGTACCTGCTGCAGCGCACCCCGCTCCTGCTTGCCCGAGACCGGCTGAAGCACATGGGCTCGTCTTAAAACTTAGCAGCTGACTTCGGCAAATGTCGGCTGCACACTTGTTAGAAGCATCAGCCCGTACCGCAATTCCTATACGCGTATCTTGGTGTAATTGATCTGGTTGAGTGAGGTCTTTTTGGTAATTTGGATACACCAAGTCTCCAGTTAATGACATATAATCAGCCTTTAGGTCACTTGGTCATTCTCTTATTACAAACCCCTCTTGCACCCCTCGTGCTCTCTCTGATCTCCTTTCAAACTAAATTTCACACGAACAAATAAAGCAAGACAGGGACAAGTCCTTAAAATACAAGAGAGAAATATCGGAGAATTGCTCGTGGGGAACTATAAACAATTTTAAAAGAAAACCGAAAAGATAGGGAAGAACATCTTATCGAGAAAGAGAGCATTGTGTACAAAACACGGGGGGAAAAATGGTCTGGCTTCTGTTAAAAATGACATAAAATTAAAATAAAAATAATTACAAACAGAAATGGCATAACATAAACAGAAGGCAGGAGGCTTTACTAGAAATGCACGGCCGTAATGTAATTTGTCCTTACAGATGATACAGCCGATCCATGCATGCGCAAAAATGGTTTATTTGCTTCGCTTCAACAGGAATAAGAAAAAGAAAAGGGGAAAAAAAAAAAAAAAAAAAAGGAAAAAAAGTCTTTTTTTTTTTTTTTCTTTTCAGGAAAGTAATTGAAGAAGCCGGAAAACGGAGAACCGAGTGTCATGTACCTCCTCAGACCTTCAGGGAAACGGAGCCGTGGCGAAAACATTGTGTGTAAATGCGACAACAAAAATAAATATTTTACATCACCGCTCAGAACATAATTTACTAAGTCAACACTTTGTTTCCCGGCTTTTCATTTTTTTCTTCCCTCTAGGAAGAGACAGTGCTTCCTTTTTATTGGGTATTCCCTACAAGATTATTTTGATCTCTGTCCAGGTGCGTATACAGATATATATATATATGTGTATATGTGTATATATATATATACACACGCACAGACACACACACGTTCAACAGGAACGCCGATGGCGATGTGTGGGCAGGATCTGGTGCGGTGGCCGGGGTGAGGAGCGAGCAGCCGTGCCCTGGGTAAAATCGGAGGGCCCTGCAGGCAGTTCATTGCGAAAGCGAGACCCGTTTTTCTTAACTGAAGCTGATGTATGAAATCGAGAGCGGGGACATTTCAGCATCATTCAAAGCGTTAGCGCTTGGAGGTAGAAACCTAAAAGAAGACTGTGATCCACACTCCCTTACGAGCATTAGCACCTTTCAAAATATCAGCAACGTGCGTTTTACCAAAGATGTCACTGGTATTTAAGACGGTATTCAGACAGGCGCTAATTGAGCGCGTAAGCGAGCCTATGAGAGGTTGAGAGAATGAGTGCCAGGGCAGGCTCATACTCCAAGAGAAAACGGAGCGAGAAATGCATGCAACAGAGTGCCACAGGCCTCAGCACAGGGCATATCGATGTGACACATCTTGTTACTTGCTCACTACATACCCGGTATTTTCAGCATTTCTAAGGGGCTTTTGGGGTTTTTTTTGGTGTTTTTTTTTTTTTTCCCTCCCGCCCTTGAGCTGCTGGGTTAAAGCATTACCCCGTAGCCCCCCGGCGAGCCGACCCAGCAGGGCAAAGCCCCGACGCCGCAGTCCTGACGGGGCGCACGCCCCGGGGGGGGGCACCGTCCGTCCCCGCCGGGAGAGGCCGGGGATGCTCAACCCTGCCCAGGCACTTCCTTCGGCGGGGCCCGCTGTCACCCCTCCCGATGGCCGGGAGTCGGAAAGCTGGAGGCCGAGGGGGAGGAGGCGGGCTGGCCCCCAGTGCCCACCGCGCCTCTCGGGGCAGGGCGGCCCCGGCCCCCGGCGGCGCCCCACAGGCGGTGCCGCTCCCGTGAGGAGCCCCGCCGGGCCGGGGGCGGCTGGAAAGGGTTAAGAGCTTCCCCTCCTCCTCCTCCTCCTCCTCCTCCTCCTGGAGCCCCCTGAATGCCACCGCTTTCCTCTAGAGGTCTCATTAGGGAAACCCTAACTGCTATTTTCAACGTTTCCTCAATCAAGCGCCTTTAAATAGAGCTCCACAAACAAATTGGCGGCAAAAAGCGCAGATCTTGTCACGGGCGAGGCCGATCCAATATTTCACCCTTGTTTGCTTTGTAATTACGGCCTGGCCGGTGGCTACCTGCCCGCTGGGGCGAGCTCCCTTTGCCTGTCCCCTCCCCGCACGGCCCCGCGGACACCGTTCCCGGGCCCGAGGGGGTGAGCGGGGCCGCCCCTTAGCGGGTCACCTTCTGGCAAACCCCAAACAATCGAAAGCACAATCTCGCCCTCCAAAGCCTGCCCGAGGTTTTTTTTTGGAACGCTGCTCGGAAGACGCGAGCTTTCCAACAGGAGAGATTTCCCTCAAGCCCCCGACTCGCTTCCTAAGCCGGGGTCAGGGAGCAGGCAGGCGTCCCGCCCGTCCCCACGCAGGGCTCTCGAAGTGGTTGGTTTGCTTTGCCGACGTCGCTCCCCCTCTTCTCTGTTAAACGGCTCTTATGATTTGTTATATTTTCCACAGCTGCTTATTCTTGTTTGACTATTGTACAAAGCCGCTTTAAATCTTCGGCAGGAAGAATAAAAGTTAAAGCTACTTGGACGGGTTCCTATAGACTCGCGGGCTGGTGCGGGTCCATCTCGGTCCCTGCATAACGACCCCTGTGCACACATTAGGGCTCGATAAGCTTCGTTACTGCAGCAAGCTGCTCGCTAATATCAACAAAAATAGGAGCTAATTCAATTATGTCTGAAAGCCAGAGCGTAACAGAGGGAAAGTTTGGCATTTATGAACTAAGCTGCTATATTTGCTTTGCTATAAACCGACGAGAATATTTTATGATAGAGGGGAACAGTACAGCACAAAGGGGAAATATGACAATAAATCTGTTTTTATGGATTCTCTCTAGCAGCAAAACACAGGGATTCAACAGTTTTACGACTCAACTGTTTTGCAGGTACATCTGAAGATACCTACATAGAAAAGAATACCCCGTATTTCTCTTTCCATCCCCCCTGGATCAGGGACACCCAACTCTGTCCCCCTCAATTCAACGACGAATCTCCATGTGGCTTCCATGGGAGCAGAGCTGGCACAAGAGTTCACATCTGACCACTGCAGCGTTTTGTTTCCGTTGTTCATGGTGCCACGGGCACTACCCTTTCATAGTTTACTGACATGCAAAACTTTAAGTCAAAAGTAATGATCCACCATAATGTAGAATTGCTGGAAGTAATGCTCCATCTCATAATGAGCACGTTGGGGCTATTTTTTTTTTTTTCCCTACTTACTCCAAAAGTATGAACGTGTGAAATCATTTATCCATTCGTGGAGCTGAATTACAAGCTTTAGCTTCTCAGGGACACTTTTTAAAGAGAGATTCACAAGATAAAATAAAGTTTGATACTTCAGTGAGAGGATTTCAAAGTGGCAAAGGGTCTAATGCTCCTTGAAATAAGTGGAGGTTCAGCATATAGATCCCTTTGAGGATTTGAATCCTGGAGACTTTTGGAAACCAAGATACACAGCTCTCTGCATCTTGATAGCTTTAAAAATCTGCCTCATGGAAAATACATTTTTTCAGTCATGTTCCACTGTAAACAACATTTATAGATCCTCAAACTGTTTTATTCAATGCAAACATGTTTGCATTTAAGGTGCTAGGCATGATTTGTTATCTGTCTCCACTCCTTGTTTTGGTTCTTTCTTATTATCAAGCTCTGATATTGCTTACCCTAGGCACTCAAACTTGGGTTTAGGTCAGATAGAGAGCAGGGAATAGCTGGTAGCTCCAGTGATTTGCTAATGGGCTGCAGTGATTTGAAAGTGCAGAGCTTGAAACGATTGCTTCACATATAATCTCACAGAGCAGTTCTTTTCCTATCTCAGTACACACACATGTATGCAACATGGGTCTTCAAGGGACTGGTCACTGGGAAGTCTAGCAGCTATGAAAGCAGAAAGCAGAGGTGGCATATGTAGTTAAACATATTCTATCAAAAACGAGTCCTTTTCACCACAAAATTTCTCATATCTATTGCTAAATGAAAGTGACGCTGCCCTTTTCTGTCCCCATGGTTTGCTTTTGTTGCTGTTGTTGTTGTTTGTTTTTGTTTTGTTTTGTTTGAATGCAACAGCAACTGAATTCAGGGCTCTGACTTTACAATTAAAAATATGTAGAATAATCAGCTCAGATATCTCAATACCAATCATGTGTGGAACATCACCTACAAAACATATATATATATATGAAAATGGAAGATCACAAAACCACACAGACACAGACCTCATCAGTACAAGTTGTGCTACTTAAGCCAATTGCTCATCAGAGTGGCACCTATTTGTTTGTATGAATTCAAGAGCTGCATGTGCCTCCTGTTAATGGAAACAATTTGTACACGCTTGAGCTGGCTCATATACCATTACCAGCCTTGCATGGGAAGGTAGAGCACAGTGCAGGCTAATTATATTGTTTCTCATTGATCAAAGTAGCCTGGGCTGAGCTCTACACTATTGCTCTAAAGCATGGCAAACACTTTTACAGACACTTCAAGGATCTCTATGCAAGACTGCAGTCTGCAGTGCAGACAGAGTAGTGGCAAAACGGAGTACAGTATATACATATATATATACTGTATATTACCTGGAGGCCAGAGGCTCTGCCCAGCATATCCTGCAGCTCATGAAGGGCTTCCCCTGACTCCGTTCGTGTACTATTCATAAAGATATGTCCTAGCTTGTAAAAACAGTACGTGCCCATTTCGTATGATATGTGCATGCACACATCTGGGCTGCATGTGTGGAAAAGTAAAGACACACACACCGCAAACAATTTTACATGTGCAATTTACCAAGTATGGGTCTATAATACAGCATGTCCACGGTGCAGAAAGTGACATTCTTCTGCACAGGAGAGCATTTTTAAGTGGCTTTCAAAGAAAAAAGAAAAAGTAGCATTTGTTCTGGTAGCACAGTTAGTAGCAGCTTATTTCTCCTGGTGGCTTCTGAATTTTTCTGAAAACCCCCCAAGATGGGGTGTTACTTCTAAACAGCAACACACACAGAGCAATCAGAATATTTCAGATAATCATTTCTATAGGCTGATGTTATTAAAATCAAAAACATCTGCTTTAAGGAATGCAGTTATTCTGGATGTAAATGCTTCTCTACTCCCACAGTAAATTCAGCTACTCAGGAAACAAAATGTGATTCTAAACAGTCATTGCATTGTTTGACACAGTAGCAAATGGAACAATGCTGCCCTTAACGTTGTTGTTGTTCAAGGAACAATTGGAATTGGATAAAGGCTTTCAGCTGGGACCACTTTTCTAGTACCTCTGTAGGTAATGGGATTCCTGTCGTGTGCTGCTCTCTGAGCATTAGGCCTTGCATTCTGGCTACGAGCTGACCCTCATCTCCCCAAGACAGCTCCCATAGAAACGAGTGTGTGTCTGCAATAGGCTTTTCAATGTTCCTCTGTTATCAGCTCACCGACACAGTTTTGCAACTGGGAAGAGCAGTGCATGCAACCCCAGCTGCCTGTGTTTCAGATGCTATCATCTAATCCTGATTAGAGGCAGGCTAGAAACAACCCTGCAAAATCAGGGGAGAGAAACCTCTTCTCAAAAAACACTGGGAGAAAACGTCAATACTTGGGTTAGCTTCTTTATATTGGAGCTAAGCTGTGTGTGTCTGAGTAATTATGTGTATTGACTACCACATAACACATTGATTGCTGTGCTTATGACATAAGTGCAATCAATATCAAGGGTGGAGTTGCACTGTGGTATGTCCCTGTGACATTTTGTTGCTTTTGCCTGTCTGGATGATTCTAAATAGAAAAAAAAAAAAAATTAAAAAAAAAATTGCAAATGCCAAGTATTGATCCTGCTAACATGGGAATAAAGAAAAATGGAAGATAATCCGTGGGAGGACACCTCTCTAAACTAAATGGAGGTGGTGCATGACTAAGAAAGCATAGGAGTATGTTTGGTGCTGCCCAGAAGTAAATAATGGAAGTTAAAAGTCCTTTTCTTACTCTGGCTCCTTTTGTATCTGCCACTGAGTAAATTTGGGGGTTTCGGAAATTATGTATAAATGGAAACTTAGATGCAACATGTCATTAGTGTAAACTAAGTAAAAAAAAAAAAACTTCAATGCCTATCTATCTTTTAGAAAGGAGTATAATGTGTTAAAATATTTTTCTGAATGGCAAACAATTGGTCTTTCCTTTGGATTGTAGGTAAAAGAGTTTGGACACAGGTTCTCTTGCAGTGATCTGGAAGGCCTCCAGGCCATTTTAAATACTGATTGCCACTACACCTTCCCACAGTTGCTGTCAACAGGAAATCTGCTATTTGTAGGGTGGATGCTACAAAGTTATAAATAAGACAAACCCAAGATTTCAAATTCGAATATTGTTTATATCCTATGCAAGTTGATAAACACACATAAGTTGATAAACACACAAGCACATGCACATACACATAGGAAAACACTCAGGATTTAGTAATTTATTTTCAGTATTTACATATTAACCACTTAAACAGTGCCCTAGTTCAAGAGAAATGTTGAGATCTGTCAGGATCAGTAATATTTGAGAACTATCCGGCTCTTGAGAAATGTCTGACTCTGCTTCCTTGGAATTCTCATGGACTTTGTGGAGGCAGGTGTCTTCATTCCAGACGGCCACATGGAGTTTCACTGAGTAATGTTCGCACGGAGTGCTTCAGATGTTGGTCACTGTAGAAATGTAAACTATTTGTGCCTTCAAAACTGGGGATTGAAATAATGAGAAAAAGAAAGTAAAATCCATTCATTACATGTGACTTGAAGGAAATGCTTATAGAAGGGACACAGCTGATTATGAGACACATCTGTATTTCTTACGGCTATGAAACACTGGTTGTTTTTCTTGTATGGAGTGAGGAATGTTTCCAGTGGACTGTAGGTTAGATGCATACTCCGAAGACAGGCAAACCACATTTTGTTTTCTTGATACATGAAAAATAGAATGGTACTTGCCAGGCAGAGCTCCACTGTTGAAATCTAGAGATAGGTGTAAAGGGGCACATGAAAAGAAAGATTCATTGCAGTCCAGGGGATGCTACCCAGGAAAATAGATAAAATTAAAAAGAAAAAAAAAAAAAAGTTTAAAAAGTTACTTGTTTTTGGGTTTTTCAGTGACTTAAAAATGCTGCAATTAAAACTATTATTAAACTGGATTAACTGAAGCGGAAATTTGTTTTCAGATTTTAGAGCCAAGAATGTTCTTTGTGCCTCTATCCATTTCTGTGCTCCACGTACCCTGTGCTGTTTACACAAGGATTATCTTGTTTATTTTACAGATATTATGCTTCATAGAAACTAATCAAGCAAATATTTCTTTTTTTTTTTTATGACAAAAAGTGGATGTTGAATAGCTCAAGTTGCTTTTATACAACATTCTTAAGTTTGTGATAGTGTGATATTTAATAAAGTGTTTACAAAGGCAGATATAATAGTTTATCAGATCTCAGGCAGTCATAATAACAAAACTGCCCTTAGCCTGAGTACTATGCACTGTACTTTGTAATTTACAATACAGCACTTTCTAAATTACTTCATAAACTAAGAAAGTTGCCTACCAAAGAATCAATCTTATAAGAACTAAGAAATCTTTTCCTAAATATTTTTTCTTTTACTTAGTCTCCATACAAATCATTATTAATAGCTTGGACTTGGATAGAAACTGCACTCACTCGTGGCACACAACACATGCATTCTGTAAGATATTTTCATGCAGTCCAATCAATTTAAATTTCCAGTAGAAGAGACCTTTCAGCTTAAAACACTATGTATCCTGCACAAATGGGATGAAGTGAAGAAAAAAGACCAAAAGGAAGCTGTAGACCTTAGAGTGGGAATCTAATGGAGCAATTTAAGTGGGAGTTAATAGTTTATGAGACCATGAATAGAGAATGGAGCCTTTCATTTCTGTGTTGCTAGTCCAAGTCCTTACCAATTTATCTCGAGTCTGTTTGGTGGATTCACTGTAACGTCATGCGTCCAGGCGTCTTCAGCAGGAAACAAAGCCTGTGCCAATGAGTCCAGTCTTCCTTTCTGCTGAAGAACCTGACTTGAGAAATCTGCCTGGCAAACAGTCTGAGACCCGGGTATGTATTGCAGGCTGACACTATTCTAGCCCAATTCTTCCCCAGATTTCATAGTCCTCTTGTTCCCTGTGCACAATCTGCCCACTATTGCACAGAAAAGAAAGAGAAGATAGAAATTGAAAAGTGGAGAGCTGCTATTTGTAACCAATATTTTTTTTTTTTTTTGTCTACAAATCAGTAACTACCTCTTGATTTTCTGGCGTGTACTTAATCCTCAAACTGAAAGCAACTTCTGCATATATTCATGACATGCATCTGTAGGTACAAAACATGTCTTAGATCATCCTTTTGGTCATGAAATAATCATCCAATTACATTTTAACCTTCTATATAGCGGAGGAAGAAAACTCTCATTCCTGCATGCTTATGTTTTCACATTTTTTGGCAGCATAAATAAACAACCCCTTCACATCCTTCTGTAAGCAGGTGTATCTTCTAGCTTTGCAAAGCTTCTTGTGTTTCTAACAAGTTCTAACTGATAGTTGTGCAAGCAGCAAGGGTTTCCTTTCACATTGAAGAATTTCTTGTCAGGTTGCAAGAAGGCTAGGAAGGATGAGTAACTTGTGTTCTCATTGCTAGTTTTGGAGGAGATGTGAGATGTATGGCAGTCCAAGGTGATTATTTGATATCAGAAGAGACGCAGCATAGGAAGGGAAATGTTTTGTAGTTGAAAGTGATAGAGATAAACAATTTTCGCTACAAGACATGGTAAAACATGTTCTTAAAGTGTTTTGTGGGAGGCTTTCGAATCTATCTAATCTGCTGAATGTTTTTTAAAAAGTAAGGAATGCAATCAAGAATCTATCAGGATGGGGTCAGCTGCTTGGGTTTTTGCAACATTTCCGTGGGTTCGTACCACATTGTTACTGGCAGATAGACTGAGGTATAAGAAGCAACACTTTACATGACTTTTTTGAGGGATGTACTTCAAAACAGTAGGGGAATGAACAGGTGTTTTCCTTATCCACCATGGAAATACATGCAATTGAAAAGCTACAGACTTGGAATGTGTTAATTTCTTGCAAGTGGATTTATTCTCCAAAGTCGTGTCTTCCCAAGTTTATACAATCTGGTCAGAGCAATAGCAATATTTCTCTGTTCCATAACTAGAGCTGATGCTGCAACTGGATGATTATTCCAGGATGAAGAAATTTCTAATGGAGAATACCTGTGATAATCAAAAGCCTTCCACTATAGACAGAGAATAGCTAGGACTCCTGGTGAATTCCAAGAACCACGAATGCCTTCATCTTGGCCTTCTTGAGCAATAAGAGTTCTTGTCCATCAGCCAGTGATAAGATGTAAGCAACAGATAAATTTTTCCTGGTGGAGTGGGTTAAGAAGAAAACTACACATGATTGGGTATCAGCTTAGAAGTTTTGTATGGAAATTTATCATGGTATGCCATTTCCTTTACTTTAAAAACTGAGGGGATGGAGAAGCAGTGCAGGTTGTGTGTAAAAGAGCATCAGATGGACAGATACCATGAAAGTAGAGAAGAAGGTTACATTTGGAACTGGGCAGAGTGTGACGATTTAGAATTTAAAGGAATGTGAGCTGAAGATGTAGGAGAAATGAAATATTTTGGTTAAAAACAAACTTATAGTGAAAGAATAACCTAAAAAGAGCAGAAAAATGAGTGTTGTTTTGAGTGGGAGTGAGATTACAGACTCTGAAGAGACAGTCAGAGAAAGAAACTGAGACTGAAGAAAGGCAAGAACAAAGAAAGAAGAGTGGACTGAAGAAAGTAGAGGTAGAAGTGCTATAGGGAAAGAATGATAGAAAGATAAGATGTGGAACATGAGAGGAAGACATAGTATAAAAACAGGAAGGAGTAGAAGTGACTGAAGAGCTGAAAGGTAAGTCTTGAACAGCTCCTGCCACAAAAGATGCCCAGTATGAGTGTACAGGGCAAGCCTTCTCATGTCTGTGCATACCACAGGGCACTGGGACCCTGTTCTGTGTACTCCTCATGATGATTCAGGTGAGTGGCAGATTGTTTGTGGCATTTTCTATTCAAAGTCTGGTTGCCCCTTGCTGTAAGCTAAATCAGACCTATGGCTGCTCTAATAAGGTAACCTACAACCTTCTGTGGACACCAAAGACCGTTCCCAACCTGAGAACCATGCATGTACAGTCTGGCTTCTAGTTTTTGATGATGCCCTGAAAGTGGCATCAGTGATGAAATCACAAAGTCACCACTGCTACTCCTTTTGTGATCCCCCCTTACAATCCCAGTGGTGCAACTCCCTGGTCTTTGGATGAACCAGCATTTCAGCTGCTGCTGCTGGCACAGAGTGGTCTCAGTGCCATTAAAAAAACAAGATGTTTTCCGTCTGAAGACCTTCAGTGAAAAATTTGTCATAAAAATGGAAATGACATTCACTGGAAGCTTGCCAGTGCCTCACAAGCGAATATGACTAATCAGAAATCTTGCTCTTACACATTTTGTTTTACCCTCGTGTCACATTCTTAAATCTCGGCAGAGTCAGAGGGAGCCAGAGTGTATTTGAAAATAGAAAAAGGCCCCATGTTAGCTCAATTTTTCTGTTCTCTGCTGGAGATTTTGTAAAAAGCTATAGTATGCAGAGTTACACAAGAAAATTTGTCAAGAGCACACATATAACACAAAATTCATAGTGATAAAATTAGGGACTGCAAATTTCTGGCAGATTTTGTTCAAGAACTGAAATTTAAAAATAATAATAAAAAAAAAATTAAATGAAATATGAAGATGTACTATTAATGGTTCTATCCTATCCTTGACACTTTCATATAGTTGTAACAGTGTGCAGGAGCGTCTAGCATTTCTTGTGGCTGCCTCATCTTGGTGGAGAGTGGTCCCACTTCTATTATACACATATGAAGTAAAACAACATCATACAGCTAAGCAGGGAGATGTGAATGTGTGGGGAGCTTCAGACTGTCAGCAGAGTGCTGCAGCAGGTCTCCCTGCCAACCATGAGTACCTCTTACCCACCCTGTGCAGTCTTTGTTAGCTTCCCGTGGAGTAGCACAAAGTCCCATCTAGATGTCCAGCAGCCTCTGGACATTGCCAGTAAAACACCAGCTGCAACTCTAGAATAGGCAGTCTGCCTGGCAAGTCCAGTCCTTCACTCGGGATGCTAATTTCTGTCACTATTAGGAAATTAGCCTGTAGTAGAGTCAGAGCTTTCCTGGGGTCTATTAAGGAGGGTAGGGTGACATCCCACCTTTCCTAAGAGCCATAAGAAAGCTCCAATATACAAAATTCTCTTCATGTTTTTCTCCTTCAGACCCAACCCCCCAGTACATGTGCATTTAGAAACAAAAATAGCATTAAAATTTATCCTAACAAACTATTTAATGGGCAGAGGAGACAGGATGGGAAAGACAGCAAGTCAGTGACTATCCCACTGCATGCTACTGCACGTGGTGCTGCGGGCTGCATGTCTCTGTAAAGAAGAGAGCAGGCTGGAAAGCAGAACATCCCTTGATAGGCTTGGCTAGAAATTCATGTGTCACCTGTTGCATCCATACTGAGACTACAGAATTAGTAGCTTGGTATGCTCCAGTCCTACTCCAGGGGTTCTCTGTCATTCTGGGCAAAGTGTGTCATTTTGGGCAAGCCAAAATACAGAAGCCTAAATCCTCCAGCCAGTATTTATCAGCCTGCAAAGAATTTTAATGGTTGCCAATCCCTCCACTGGCTTTATAAAATAGCATATTTTTCAGAAATGTTACGCAGGCTAGGAAAGAAACAGTCTCCTTCACTACCCAAGGTGAGGTTTGGACCATGCAGATGGAAGTAGAGGGTCACTTATCCCAGGATGAGGAAAGAGGTGCAGGTGTCAACACTCAAGAGAAAACCGTGAGCTTCAGGGACACCTTTGTAAACTTAGGCTCCATAGACTTAAGGCTAGCAAACAGATGGATATCCTCAACACGTTCTCCTTTCCAGCCCAGAAGCGTTGTTTTGGGCAGCTGTTGAGAAAGTTCTACATTTGTTAGGATTTCAAGCTGTTTGGGAGCTGTGGCAGGTCAAGATGCTCTGCCCAGGATGCTCTCCAAGCAGATTGTGTACAGCCTGGTGGTAACCACAAGACTGCGTGAGCCCTGATAGTCAGGCCAACACTTTCAGAGAGCATCATATTTATTGTGCACATGTGACAAAGTCACTGCATGCCTGCACAGTAAGGCTTACACTTCTGGGGATTGTCTGATGGACCTACTGTCCATGTGCTGCCCAGTCCCTGAGAACATGCATGGTAAAGGCTCTGTAAGTCAGATTTACTGTGAATATTCAGAGCAATGAAATGCTGCATGTGCAGCAGGACGTGTTGCTTCCTGAAGCGTGGGGTGGAGTGCACATACGCTGCACAGATTTCCCAGGCTGAAATATGGGATCTCTATACTGGCCAAACGCTTCAGTCTTGAGGAGGGGCAACATTTTAAGATGTGTTCAGCACGAGAGCCACAAGGAATTCGCTGCTCGACACAGTGATTCTGCTGATGTCATTGCAAGGTGCCTCATGCACACTGAGAAAAAGTATGCTCAGTAACTGACTCATGATGCCAGGCTCTGCTATCAGGCAGGTATCACAACTCTAGGTGATGCAGAGCTTGTGCTACTTTATGGCACTGGTCCCTCTGTGCCTTCATTTCCCATCTGAATATGAATGAGTTCATGATAACAAAGATGCCTAAAAAAGATGCTCTTAACATAAAGATTCTGAGTCATTCAGAATTTATATTGAGCTGGCACTATGTAATTTTTTTTTTTTAATTAAATTAAAACCAGCAACAACCCTTGAAACGCTGTGAACACCTTAATTCTCAATCCCTCGTAAGAGGGCATTTGGTTACGATTAAAGACAAAGTCTCAAACTACTTATTCATACCTCCCTGAACTTCAGACAAAAAGACATCCCAATGTGAGCCACCTGAGGGTATTTGCTCTGCACAAAACAGAATTAATGGAATTTTTTTAACCCAAACCATCCTGACCTTTGATCACTTTCGGTTTTGATGCAATTCACTATTTTTATCTTATTCTTTTTGTCCCCACAAACTAAAAAAGTGAGCAGAGTAGAAGTTAGGCTGATTTTGTGAGGTTGAGCTGAGGTCAGTGAAAAATTGATAGCAACTTTTGAGATGAAAAAAAATCATCAAAGCTAAAGGAAGCTTCTCAAAGTGGGATTTAATAGCAGCTATCATATTGCCTTCAATGGCTTGACCATTTCTTCTGCAGCTGTTTTATTTTAAAAGATTTCACCCCCATCCCACATGTATAGGCCTATACACTGACCTAAGTACACATATCCAAGTACTTTGGTCACTCATGATAACTATAAACCCTTCAGTGAACTATCAGAAAGGTAGTTCAAATGGAAATAGTGAAATTCAATACAGCGTTTAACCAACTCACTGTCTAAGGTTAAGCCCAAGGAACAATCAGTAATACTGGGAGGAAAGACAAATATATTAATTGGTATGTGGACACCAGATATATGTGCCTTTCCTGAAAGCTGTCAAATAACCACAGTGGTACTTCAATGTGAGTGAACAAATGAGTCTATTCAAATATATACTTTAATTCATTTCTACATAAAAGTGTTTGTGTGTGTGTGTGTAAAATCCCTAGATACAGATTCAGGCACAAAAAAATAAATTAAAAGACAAGAGGATAATAAAATAAATGACATACCTGTTGCCTTTCTGCATGTCTATTCACATATTGAGTGAAGTTTTCAGAAGATGCTAAGTCTGCCAGGCACTCAGGCCTCAGTGGCTCTCAGGGTGGACTGGATTTCTGACTTACTATGGGCTTTTTGAAAACTCTGCTTTTGTGTATTATGCAAGCCATAACTGAGGGCTTTATCTGTATCTCAGAGGAAGATACCACATTTTATCAAAATGAACACAGAAGTAATTAAGATGATCATAAAATGATGGAAAGCATGTGTGTATGTGAGCACAGGCATGCAAGGGAACAATAATGGATCCATATACGTGTTTATTATGGTACATTTCCATTATTATATGTATATTTTTTGAAGTGAGCTTCCTCAAAAGATGGTCAAGCAGCATTCCTTAATCTCAGTGGAGGCTGAACAAAATTTACAATCCACATTTGATTAACTAAAGAAATATTTCTATTTACTAATTTTTTCCCTTCATTGATATGAAAAACATACCAATAGTTTTGATGCTGTCTTGAATGTGGAAATAGTATGGTACAAAATCAATCATAAAGCTGAGGCTTAAAGATGAAGAGATAAATAACCAGTTCACTACAGATTGATAGATACAAATAATTCTACCTTCTCTGAGATTTTTTCCATCATGCGGTACCCCCCCTTTACAGCCAAATATTTATCAATAGTAACAATAAAAAAATTAACTGCTAACGAGTCTTCTCTCATCGCTTGCTAATTCTCCGCTCCAAAATCAAACAACACTCCCCCAAAGCCAGCCTATACAGTTTAAAAATGGATACTTCAGTGTCTTGCCATGGTGTGAAAGGTAAACAAATTTTAAGAGTGATGGGTCATAGCAAGCCAACAGGCAGACACACAGACAGACAGACAGATACTTGCAAGGTTAAATTTTTCAGAGCTTTATAGTCTCTTCCTGCACATACAAGTGAGTTGCTGGCACTGAGATGGAAAATCTGTGAAACAGCTGACCTGTCTCACGGCTAATGGTCCATATTCTTAATTTCAAAGTTGTTTGAAACAACTTGACATTTCTTCAAGAACACTGTAAATCCGAGATGCCACTGATTGCTGCTATCTGCAGTCATCTGCAATCACTGAATGGTCGAGGCTGAAGAAATTTCTGGAGGTCTCTAGCCCAAAGTCTGTCTCAAAGCAGAGTGAACTATAGGGCCAGAACTCTGCTCAGGGCTTTGTCCAGTTGGGTCCTGAAAACTCTTGAGAACAGAGACCACATAGCCTCTTTGCACAATGTGTCCTAGTGCTTAACTGTCTTCATATGATCATTTTTTCCACAACATCCAGAATATTCCATCTTTCGATTTAAGAAATAGTCTTGGTGACTTTCCACTGGACTTGCTGCCCGTATGCTGCTTTCTCCCCCTAATTTGTGAATGATGACTGGTAAATTTTACTGTTGAACTTGAATACACTGATGAGGCTGAATTAATCCAAGAGATGCTTTTTCCTGTGTCTTCCACCTGCCTTGTGCTTCTGACAGTTACCCAGCGGCTGGTCTAACCAGTTTAACCTCACTCAGAAACTGTAACAACCTAAAGGGTACCAGGAAACACCATTATCATTCAGTTTGTCAAATGAAGATTAGGACTGAGGCAAACAAAGGTGTTCATTTCCACCGTACCAGCACTTCAGTCTTTACAGGAGAAAATGAGTAACTCACAGAGTGCCGGGAGTATTGTATATATGGTCACATTTTATCCTGTCTTACTGTTAGTAAAAAGGTAATTTATTGCAGCAGAACATTTCCTTCACTGTGAAAGGAAGCAGTGAATAATTCCCAGCTCAATTTGCTGCTTGTTATTTTGTGGAGGATCAGAAGAGAACACCGAGTCTTCATTAGTGTCAGAGAGGGTGCTTAGATGTTGTTAGTGTAGGTATCTCTCACATTCTATAAGCGTATCTAAATTTTATACAGTAGATAGAGTCCCCAAACTAAACTGTCACTTGAGACAATCTATATCAGGACTGGTATATTTGGCTGCAGCAAAAGAAAGAATTACTGGAAGAGATGAGCTCTAATTATTCACACTGTGATTTTGATCACTTGCAACGGGAAGAATGATTAATGGTGATAGGGAAAATATGAGCTTAGTCATTTTTTAATTGGAATTAACTGAATCAGTTAATTCACATAAACTATTTTGAAAAAAGCTTAGACCAAAAAATTATTAACCAATTTAATATTTGTTTTGCTTTTTTTTTAATGTGTGCCATAGAGTGTTTTTAAAATACATGGAAGAGATTATTCAATATAAATTTTTAGTTTCAGGCATTGAATGTGTGGAAATCACATTGAACAAAATCATCTAACCTTTAATGTAGCACCTAACCTTTGATTCATCTTTCTTTTTGAATTTTTAGGCATTCATGAAATGCATTAATGTCAGAAAACTGTAGGTACTAAAGCCACCAACACTTCCCCTCTCTGTGAAATCCTGTCTCTTTAGAGGTCTATAGCAATAAGTCTACTGGTACTTCATCTTCAATCAATAATTTACTCATAACCTCTCTAACTTGGTTTCTATAAAGTAAAGCATTCAAGTCTGCTTAATACTTCATTATTTTTACATTGCCTTGCTGTATATCAGTTCTGCTGCTCAAATTGTTGTTACTGTCTGTGAAGAGATTTACAAGTCAAAATATTTTTAGAAGTAACACATATAAATAATGGAGGGACCTAATTTGTCACTAAAAGCCTGACTTATAAAATCTGTGATTTGAATGCACAAGAAATGTAGTATTATTTAATAGCTGAGACCTTATGAAGCAATGATATTTTCTTTGATAACTGTTTTTGAAATAATAAAACGTAAAAGATGTCTCACATTAGTTTATAGGCCTTTTTTACAATCACAGTGATAGCCACTAGTATTATCCTTTAAGTGCTTTCAGCTATTTGCAGGGCTTTTATGAAGTTTTAAAAATAGTATCTTGTGGTTGTTCACAACTAAACAGCAAACTGAATGTGCGATAGTTATCTGTGTTACTAAAGATAAAACCACTAAGTTATTAGGCTGCATTTATCTAAACAGCCCAAGGAAGATGACATAGATTTAAAGTTACAGCCCAACATCAAAGAACTCAATAAACAATGCCGGAAAGTACAATTTAAAAAGGAAATTTTCTGTGAAGCAAAAACTTATTTTTTAATACGAAGGCTGGTTTTAAGGTGGGAAGAGACATAATTTGCTATTACAAACTGGTAATGGTCTGGTTTATGTTTAGTTTTATTTTTTTGTCTGCAAATGATGTTCTAAATGAGACTTGTATTTTTGAAAAAGTATGATTCTGTTAAAAGAATATAAAATTTGATATCTTTTTACCTCAATTTCTTAGGCACTGTGAACCTGCTTCAACAGTCAGTGATAATGAGAAGGTGATGTGCACCAAGCCTTTTGCATGGGCTTCCCTGGAAATTCAAGCCTGGTTTTCCTTTGCTTTGCTAAAAGCTGGGCATGTGCTGTCTTTTCCACTGTCCTGACTACTGGTTCCTCAGGATGCAAGCATGCAAGCAAGATGGAGGGCAATCTGAAAGCTTGGTAGTGCCAGGATGACCAGCATCTTGAAGAAAACAACAGCATACAGGGAGGAAGAAAAGGCATCCAGACCTATGCTATACTACAGGATTAGTCTATTCCTGGGCAAGCTGACCTACCGTTGCTTCACTGAAAGAGAAACAAACACTGCTTAGCCTGTAGAGGGGAAGCCTTTCCTTCAAAATACTTTAAGGTCTTGGAGAATCTGCACTGTCCTTTTCAGGTGCTCCAGTGAAAAATCCTTCTCTTCTTCAGCCTTTAGAAACATGATGCATTTGCATCTATACAGATTTCCCATTTTTGTCTTAGGTAAGTAGCATTCCAGGTAGGTGTTGTGAGCTGAGTGCACAGACTTATGCAGATCTATATGTTTACTTCTCCCAGACTGGTTATGAACTTGACTACTTTCCTTTCTCCTTTACCTCTTGTGCCCCCAGTGATGAAGATCCAATGCCAGCAGACCATCATTAAGAAACATCGGTTATTTCCTTTTCCTGAGCTTCAATCACTGTCTGAATTACCCTGGTTTGTTGTAGATGCTGCTGAGGTCTTTAATGTCCTCAAAGGAATGTCTTCTTTGTCTGTTTTCCAGCACTAATCTTGGCTCAGGATTTGCTGATCCATTGCTCAATCTGTTACCATTTTTACGTCTTTCATTTTGCCATCACTGGACCTGGGTCAGTTTATTTTCTTTTTCCCCGACAAAAGATATTTCTCTACTTCTCTACAGTTGTAATAGTTTTGAGAGGTTAGCTGATTTTCTTCACATATCTGTGAAATTAAATGTAAATTTGGTACTGACTGTAATAAATAACTAGCAATTGTACTGGCAAGAGATAAGATGACTTTTCCTGGAACTGCCATTCTCATATTACAGGTCAAATATACTGAGGTTCTTCAATATCTTTGAACCTGCCATTCTGATATCAGTATCAGTTGGGAACTCTTTATCTGTGTTAGTAATTGTTTAACATTTTGCTAAGTAAAACTTACAGTCTTTTAATATTATCAGATAATAAAATGTTTGCAGAAATAAATAGGCAATTCTGTTGAAATCTAGATGTTTCATCAGGTGAGCTAGATGAAGTCATGGCAGTTTCCTAAGAAGATGTACAGACAAAACTGCTGTACATAGTACAGTGTCCTTCAGTGTTTGACCCCATGATCCATCTTGATGATGAAGAATCAATTTATACATGTAATACCTGCAAGGGGCCTTCTGTAGCAGTTTGGAGAGGGACCTTGGTTTATGCTTCAGGATCTACTGTGAGATTCATTAAGAACAAGAGTACACAATTAAATCAAGAGTATACATAGGGTAATGGGCACAGGAAAAGAAATGAAAAATAAAAGTTTAAGTGTAGATACAAGATATGATTTTGGATCTAAAAGAAAGATACTACAGCTACCTGTCTGCCAGAGATGGCTGTGAACTCTATTTTGCAACAGTAATCTCCCAGTTCTTACTGTGACTTACTGGAATTTCACCTGTTTAGGAGTGAACGGTATGGAATTGTTAGTGCTGTAACTTTCTCCTGTGTAATAGGTTAAATCTGCCAGTTCATTTCTGTATTATTCTAAATATTGATGGGCTTTATCTTTTTTGCAGTTATCAAAACTATAAAAGTGCAATAAATGTCCCATTCTGCTCATACTTCATTTATTCTTCTATAGAATGACCTTCTTTCTTAGTCTAATGTAGATATTATTTGCAGTTCATGTTCCCAAAAATTTTAACATGTAGCCTAAATTTTGATTACAAGTACAAAATCTCATTTTGAAATACAAGTATGCAACTCCCCATCGCCCAAGATGTATCCCCTCCTTTGATTTCAACAGTCCATTTAATCTGTGTTTCTTCAAAGTTATTGTGCTTTACACATTCTGTAGGTAAAATGTAATTGAAAGTTGGTTGTAATAGCTCCAATTGCCTTAGCACATGGGTTTATTATACCACTTCAAGCAGAAAATGGTTTTGTCTTCCTCCAGACTACAGAAGTTAATAATGCATCCCCATTTTATGTTTTAAAATAATAGCTTAATAAGTGCTGATAAAAGGCCTGATAAAACAAATGCTTTTGGATGAACTCCTAAGTTTGTCAAATCTGAGCTCTGCTTGACTGTAAGAAAAAGTACAATGTACAGTTAGGAGGAATCCACTGAGAAGGCTTTGCGGGAGGAACAGAGGTCTTGGATATTTAATATCAGTAAGAACAAAAGTATTTATGTATGGCAAGGTTTTTTTACTATAGTCACTTCATACATGATTACAAAGGAAGAATAAATGACTTAAGGCAGGACTGATGACAAGGGATTTGGGAATGTCCTGTGAGCATGAGTAAATAAAAACTACATTCAAATGATGAAGAATCTTCCTGTGGGTAAATAGGGACAACTGTTGAATGCAGCTATTATTGAACACAAAACAAAAGCAATTACAGATTAAGAGGAAGGAACTATGTGCACAATATGAAGATAAAAGTGAAATATACCTTCAGTTAAAATTTTGTTTCCAGGTAGGGAACAATCTCCTCTAGGTCTAGTTTAATGAAATTCTGAGCAATAGAAAACATTTTACAAAACCTCTTCAAATCTGTCACTACAGAATACATACTCAGGCTTCTCATGCAAGCTTTACAGTTCCATTATGTAAAAGTTATTGAGATGTAGGTAGCAATGGCTGGATTTATTTGTCATCCAGTTCTTACTATTAGAGACTTGAAATATAGCACATCTAACCAAAGAGATTTTTAATGTTTATACAATTAACTGTTATTGAATATCAGATATCAGATTTATTTGTTTGTTTTACACCAAACATGGGAGCAAACATTTACCAGGAAATGGAAACAAACTTTGTTGAAATAGATTTTGCAAGTAAAACAGTATTATTGCAGGATTCAGCCATTGGGAGAAAATTAGTGGAGTGGTTCAGGAAAAAGTTATTGGCTGTTAACCCACAAAATATTTTCCTCTAGCACCATCCTAAGGAAAATTAGTAACACACTCCACACACCTTATTTGGGAGTCATGTTCATTTTAAGGGGAGTTCATGGGAATCCAGTTTTCCTAAAGACAATTTGGTGAAATCTTTAAACCCTCTGATACTACACCTCTAGAATTTGAAGGAAAGAGCTGAAGTGAACTACTTGTAAGCAACGAGATACACTTTAGGAGCTGTTACAGACACTGTTGTGTCTATATAACTTATGAAGTTTTTCTAAATTAAATGACTAACCATTATACTTCTCCTTGTTTTGGTAATAATGAAATAATTTGTCTCTTCCTTTCAAAAACTGCTGTCTTTTTTCCCTGCTCCACAACAAATCTTGAAGATGTAGTTAAAGCATCAACACCTGTTAGAGAAAATGGAAAGAATACATCACTGTAAATCTTGGAAACTTTTCAGCACTGTGTTTGTTTCAGAATAAATGAAGGCCTCTGAACTAATCCTCAGATGAAAAGAGGTTCATATACGTCTTTAATTAGATCATGTTATTGGAACACAATATTGTGATAAAGAAGATTTAATAAAGCATTTTATCCTTTTATTACTTTTGTTTCATGAAACATATCTCCTTATCCAAGCAAGATGTTTGACTTCAAAGGAAGTGCTATCCACCCTCCCTTTGCTCAATAAATAACTCCCAGAGGAGTAAAAACAATATATGTTTGTATCTTTGCCGATGCTGCTGAGTGGTGAAAAGATCAATCACTGTCATTCTTTGCTGTAGCTGTTGGTCTAGGATGAATCTCTTCCTTAAAGAAATTTCTGTATAATTCGGTGGGTATCATTAACCCCTCACCTTGGTGAGAGAGTACCTTAATAATAAAAGGAAATCAAGTGACTTCATCTGCTGGAGAACATTCATCTGAGCAGGGGCTGACTCTTGTACAAAGGGCCTGTCAAAATTCATACTAATAGAGGGACTGAAAGGTAGCTGAAGAAGTGTGTTGGATGGATGGTAGCATAATCAGAATATGAACACCAACTTATTTTTCTTCAACATGAATATTCTGACTAGTCTGTTGACATGACAAAATCTCTTCTCCTCTCCTCTCCTCTCCTCTCCTCTCCTCTCCTCTCCTCTCCTCTCCTCTCCTCTCCTCTCCTCTCCTCTCCTCTCCTCTCCTCTCCTCTCCTC
>JANVCC010000035.1:4608022-4629190 GCA_025345505.1 Todiramphus chloris collaris
TCTCTTCTCTTCTCTTCTCTTCTCTTCTCTTCTCTTCTCTTCTCTTCTCTTCTCTTCTCTTCTCTTCTCTTCTCTTCTCTTCTCTTCTCTTCTCTTCCCTTCCCTTCCCTTCCCTTCCCTTCCCCTCTTCTCTTTTCAAATAAACAAAGCCGAAGTGTTTTCAGAAAGAAAACGTAGACTCTAGGTCTGTCAATATTCAGGTTAATTTGTCAGGATAGCTCAGCTTACACTGTAAAGACTAAAAGGAGACAGTGAAAACAAAAGGCTGGATGGTGTTTGAAGAGGTATATGTTTCACCTTACGCTGCAAGGTGTGATCATCTGCCACTAATAGCATACCTAGAAAGGTTTAGTATTTCCAGATTTCCAGAGGAGATCCCTTTCTTCTCCAGGTGATTTATTTCAATATTTATTTCTTACTGACAGAAATAGTTCCTGAATCTTCACTGAGTCTTTTGCAGCTGCTGCTGAAGCTTGTTGCATCTTCTAGTTACCATCAACATGGAGAGCAGTTTATTTTTTTTCTTTATAGCTGACTTCTGACATATTTGATTAGCATATTCCTCTTTAGCACTCCTTCCTCTACACCACACAACTATTTATTTATTACACTACACTTCTTAAATGTCTAATGTGTTTTGTTGGGTCTTTAATTCAGCTGTACCTTTCTTGAAATTGCGTGGCTAAGATTGGACACAGCATGGCACCTAGACCTCTCCTGCACTGAGTGGAATTGAAGGTTTACCACACTTATCTTACAGCCTGTATGTCTGTTAATATCTCCTACTAGATGTTTGCTTTTTTTATGGCAATTAGACATTGATGGTTTAAGTTCAGCCTGTGTCCCACAGTAGCCAGTATATCCTTCCCTAAAAAATTATCCCAAGCTGAGATCTTTCCATCTTATGCAGTTGATTACTCCAGAAAAATGTATTAGTATTCTACATTTTCCCCCAACCACTTCTCCATTCTATCAAGATAATTTTGAATTCCCGTCTTGCCCTTCCAGCTACATGGAGTTAACATGTAGGAACTGATTTGCTATCTTGATGTTGTCTTTTATGTATAAAATTGTGTATGAAGTTTATGTGTATTCTATTATTTATAATTTGGATCATTCCTGAAGACATTGACAGGAATCTGTGGACAGATCTCTTTAGAACTCCATTTGATCCACCTTTCTGTTTGCAATACAAACCACTGATAGCTATACTGTGGATAACATTATACAGTCAATGTAAATCTGAATGTCAGGGACACGTGGAAATGAATATCCAACTACCATCTTCCAGACTAAGTGATTTGAAAACATACACCCCAAAAAGCTCAAACTGATGAAGATTTTGTTTTGTTCAGGTTTTGTTCCACAACACATGCAGTTCCCTGAGACTTATGTGGAACTTGGAAATGCACAATTTTAAAGACCTGTTTTTTTTTTTTTTAATTTATAAATAACATCATCTGTGGAATGGAAAAAAATGTAGAAGGAATATAACCATGGTTGCCACTGAGGACTTTTCAGTCTAAATTAGGTACAAGATTGCAGCTGAGAGAGAAGCATGATGTCAGACAAACAAGAGTGAAAGAAGGTTATGAGATTATGCTTTTCTATTCTTTCTCTTACAGTTTACTTTTAAATGATGTAGAATTTGGCATAGTTCTGAGGGAGTGTGTGCTTTGGCAGTGTGTTTCAAGGAGCAAACAGGATGGAAGAATGAAATTACCATTTACGATTTAACTAGAATTGAAGGAAGGAGGAGTAAATTCTGGTTTTAGTTGTACCACATTTCAGACCTTGTATGTATGTATGTGCAATAAGCTTTTATTTTAAACTACTGTGTCGCTTCGTGCTGCTTAAATTAAAACTCCCATTGAATTTTAATTTACCTGTAATCCTCAGAATCTACTGCAATAATGTAAACTTTTTTAAAAGGCATCCTTTTGTGCTAGTTTTCCTCATTTATTCAGCTTGGTTTAATACTGTTTGCTTTTCACCTCGTATTTTAAGACCCTTGCTCTTCAGTTTTAGAGTAATTTGTGATCACCCCCAGATGGAAGTTTATTTTGTTTTAGTGCTTCTTTCACAAATAATTTGAACTTCTGTCTGGCTTTAAAGAAATATTTACATAGAAATAACACAAAATTGCATGGTGCAAACGTAGTGCCATTCAACTATGTAAATAGCAGTAAAGGTATTTAATTGAATATAAAACACTGGTAAAATTAAAACATTGTTTATTTTTATTCCAGTTGCTTTATCCTTGAACTTTGATGATACAAATGAAGAGAACTAATTGACAATGGAAGTTACAATTTGAAGTGTTTTCTCACAACTTTACATGTAGCAATCTTTTCTGCAAATGTTTGTTCCCCTCATGCCACTCATAGTGCCTCTAAAATGCTCCTACTCTCTTCAAGAAATTCACTCCTCTACTTATAACTGCAGTCACCACAATGCAAAGTCATGCACTACTGTACATGAAAACTAATGGGTAGAATCCATCTACCCATGCCCTTCAAGGCTGTGTGCTGAAATAACACAAGCTGCAAGATGCAGATGGATCTGGAACCATTTTTTTAAAAACCTCTTCTTTGCATCTACTAAATTTATGAAAGGATAACCCTCCGTATTATGACAGAAAAGGAATTTGGCCAAACAAAAGCAGTAATGTCAGGATTTCTGGCAGAAGGTGAAGACTGTGTCACCTTCTGCTGGGGTCACTTTAGGAGCCAAACACTAGGTCTTGAAGGCAGAAGTTCCAGTACCGTGTCAGATAATTATTAGCCTAAGCACTGTGATCCAGAGGGCTATCTCTGCTTTTAATTGAAGGTTTCATCCATTAGTTTTGCCTTGCTGAAAAGCATACCCACCTCTGACCTGGGAGAGACTTTTGTTGCACAAGACTGGCAGCCTGACTTCTTGTTCTGTCTGTCTGCACTTGTGTCTCATCACTGCTATGATTTATGGCATGATTATCACAGCTTCAAAGGAAAGTTTAAAGACATCTGAAGGCAGTGAAGCAAGGAACTGCCAGGTCAGGCAGGTCCATCATGAGAGAGGAAGAAAAAAATGGAGAAAAAGTGGGCAAAATATGCAAAGTCTGTTAGTCTATTCTTATTCCCCTTGCCTCTCCTGTTCTCAGGTGGATGCTGCCAGCACCTTTCCCAGACAGCTCTACCAATGCACAGCATGTCAGGGCAGTCTGTCTACCTTTGATATGAATTACCATAAGGAAGGATCAGAACACAGCTCAGCTACATGTGGAAAGATCAAATGGCAAGACATGGCACTCATACTCACCAGGGCTGAGGGATGTCCTGACAAGCCAGCTCCTGGTGATGCTGATCATTCCAAGTGCAGGACCCCAGCAGAGCCTAATGTATTTTAGAAGGTGTTTACATCCTTTCCTATTTATGCTTCAATTCAGTGCCTAAAACCACTCATATTCTTACCTAGCAATCAATTTATTTTTGGTAGGAAACAGGATTTGCTGATTAAAAAAAAAATCTCAGAAATATTACCTCACTTCTAGACCCTTTTGCTTGAATTCACTGTCCTGTTATCTTCAGCTTCACACTGTTCTGTCATCTTCCTACTGTCATCCTCAATATGCGTTCGATCTCCATTCATTAGGCTTTCAGCCACCACCATGGACAGTGAAATGACACAGTGTGGTAGGCACAGAACAACAGCAGCAAGGAAGACCCCAGAATGCATGCTGTCCTCCATGAAGTTGATTTGGAGCAGGAGAAAAGACACTGGGTAGGACAGCGCAGCATGATAATTATTAGCCAGGTTTAACTATTATTGCCATGTGGGTTTTTTTTTTTTTTGTGGTTATTTGCTTTGATGTTTACATGAGTTAATGTCAAGGCTGTTAATTCTCCTTCAATGAACTCTGGATGGAAGCTGTGGCTATAGAGGCACACAGGCCCTTTACACAGTCTCAACACCGAGCTATCATTTTCCAGTGGATGTTCTAACAAAGAATAAGAATATTTGCTGAAAGACAGCTTTTTAAGTGAGAATTATTGAATGTTCACAATATTTGGGATCTGAATGTCAAAATTACATCAGTATAAACTAATTCTGAACATCATTATCACCTTATCAGGAGATGTTATTACTACTTAACAACATAGTAATGCTACTAAGTGAAGTGTTGTTGCAGTACAAGATATGGAACAGTCATGCCCGTGCACCACGAGAATAGCATAAGACAAGATTTAAGAGTTAGGTGGGAATGAGAAGACAGAGCAAAGGCAAATAGGTGTCTTTAGCAAATAGAATAAATTAGCAAAAAAAAAAAAAAGTTATTCTTAACAAATTATGTAGCTTGGCCATGAGAATATGATTGGTGCCCAACCACCCCAGCCTTGAGTTTTGTCTACATGTGGTAAACAAGCTAAGTAAACAAGGTAAGTAATGGGTAATGAACATGAGTTATGAATCTTAAGAAAATATTAATCAAGTAATTTTGAGCAATGAATATTATTTAAATCAACCTCATCCTGTTTTGTGGATAAATTATAAAGCCAAAATTAAATGGAACTCTATCAAATTGTTTTACCTATTACTTACTAAAATCTAGTTAACATTTACTTCCCTTCCCTTCCCTTCCCTTCCCTTCCCTTCCCTTCCCTTTTTTTTTCTTTCTTTCTAACATTTTATACAGCTATACTCTAAGAAAAAAAAACCAACATGTTCAGGGAAAAGAAAATGTTATATGTATTATTAAAATTATTGACTTTAGCACAGAGAAGCAAGGTCCTTCAAAATTAAGACTGCAACTTGATGTTTAATCAACGTAATTGTGCATTAGTAGAACAGAAGCTATAAACAGGAGTGATTTCCCAAGCTTTGTTAGTCAGTCTTGCAGGGAATAGAATTCAAACGGGGCAAATTAAGAACAAAGTTGCATATTTCTCTTCATTTCTTTCAGTTTATCTAGTATTTGTCAGTCTTTGCATTATATGAATAACAATTGAATTTATAGATGATTTTGAACTGTGTGTTTCAAAACCAGTATGTCTGGAGTGATGTTGTTAGCTTGGGTAAATGCAGATAATTCTGCATGTCAAAGGCAATTAACACGTATCCTGTGGTCTTGATTACCAGGTTCAAGGAAATTCTGCCCAGAAGAAATTCTTACTAAAGCCTCATGGAAAGTTAAAGGCCCCTGCCCTACAATTAAAAGGGGAAGGTAATGGACCCCCCACTTTTTTTTGGTGATTGACTATAAACCTTTGCTCAAGGGACTGTTCTTAGAGGATGGGGTTACAGCAGTCAAGAATAAAAAGAAGTTGTTTTAGTTGTGAATGTGACCACATTCCTCAGTTGCTTTTCTATTAAAAAAAGAAAAAAAAAAAGAAAAAAAAAAAGAATAATAATAAAGCTTAAAAAATAAAAGTAGGTAATGCCACACTAAGTGTCACACAGGAAGAACAGGCAAGAGATGCACCAAATGTAGGTCAGGCACATTTGTACTTTGACTATGTAAAAAGTCTTTTATTTCTGTGTATTCCACACATAGGCAAGTCACTTTATATACCTGTTCCAGAATAAGCAGCCCATTTCTCATAAGACCTTGAAAAAATTAAATCATTAACTGACATCGAAAGAAAACAATCTAGAATACCTCTTCTGTGGCTAATATGTTTTTTTAGCCCATTGGCAATAATTAATCCTTAAGCGTGCTGAGAAGAAATCTTGATAAATGCATCTTAACCTTTTGAGTGAAGAACTGAGGTGGGCTGTTAGCAGGCTTCTTTTCTGTTGTCAGGAAACTGTGCTCTAAGCCATGGCAGGATGCTGTCAGATGCAGGGGTTCAGCTTCACTCCGGTACAGGGTTATGGTTTGCGTACTTTGTCTGATGCTAGAAACCTAACTTGGCAAATGCCATGCGGACGCCCCTGTCTGGAAAACTTAGAAAAGCTGATTACCAGGCAGGGTAACCATGATAATTTGAAGTGTGAAGGACTGTACAGACTGAAGGGAGGTGCAGCAGGAGGTTTGGAGAAAGCTTTAGGTAATCACAAGGAAAGACAGAGGGATTAGACCTGAGTTTTGGGCTATGTTTTGTCTGACAAAAAACATATAGGAGAAAGAACAACAGAGATGACAAATAACTATGAAAGTAATGGAATAATAAAGAAAAATGACAAAGCAGAGGTGAGAATATAGAGATGCAACGTATCTATTTTTGTGCACATTTAATTTCCAGGGGCAAGGCAGGGTTGTCCCCTGTCACCCATGTTGATCTTATTCCCATGCACCAGTCCTGCCTGTGATCAGCTCGCCTTGCTTCTGCAACAGCCATCCAGCAGCCTGCCTGACTTCATTCTTTTTGGGTGCATCCCAACTAAACTCTGCTCCTTCTGGGATATCTTTGTGTCTTTGTCAGACTGGGGATTGACCTTGTCGGTAGTGCGACCGTGCAGCGCTACCAAACCCAAGTGTCCAGGGTTACTGCACTCATTTAGATGTTTCTTTCCCTCCTGTACGTATTCTGATGTCTTCTTGAGGGGGGAAAGGCTGATGTCTGGTTCTTAAGTAGCCCTTACTGATTGCTCTGTCCAGAAGGCCAGGCAGAGAGCAAACAGCCACTATTAGCTTAAGTTAGGGTGCATTCAAATAGGAAACCCACATCTGAGGAGAAACTCTAGTCCATGGTGGAATTTGTGCTGGCTGAATTTAGGAGCATCCAGCGTCAGGCTGTGCTCAGGAGTAGAAGTTCTGAATCTTTGGCTTAGATGTGTGGCAGCTAAAATTCTCCTGCTTCCTGCCCTGAACATCAAAGACAATGTTGGTCTAGATATGCTCTGACTCTCATAGTGGATGCCTCTTTTTGCAGGAAGAAAGAAAAGAGGAGGAAGGAAGGAGAGGAATTACCTGTCTATGAGGGAGAAGAGCAAAGAAAGCTCTAAGAAGCTCAGAGGTTTAAGAAGAGTTTAATCCCACATGCTGAAGGTAGCAGGGATTTCAGTAAAAAGAAGTGGGATCTGATGAAGGAAAGGTTGTTAGACACTTTAACGAGGGTAGTAGAGAGGACAGGAGCTAGATCAACATACTATCGATGCTAATTCTGAGTGAAAATTTAATGTCCCTTCAGGAATACATTTCTTCCCTGTAGATTTTTTCTTTGGACACAGCCCAAAGGCGAGCTCCACTGCTCATACCATAAAAGGATAAATCCTTCACTGGATGATTAGTTTTACACCCACTCCCAAATAAAAAAAAAATAATAATAAAAAAAAAAGTAGCAAGAAAGAAAATAAGGAAAAGCCTGTGGTTTCAGGGGAATGAATTATATGCTTTAATGTCATTGGAAGTAAAGCAGCAGCCTTTCCATTATACTTAAAATAAATAAGGAAATAAAATTAAAAAAAAAAACCCAAAACCAAAAAACAGGCGTCAACATTCCCCGATGAATAGTGCAGGTTAGGTGCTTTCCACTTCTGGTTAATTTTTTCTAAGCTAATTTCATGTGTTATGCTTATGTACCCAATTTATTGGTGTGAATCTCCCTGTTGAAAAATTCATTATTTGTACGAGGGCAACCGGTGTTTGTACTTCTCGGGTCGGCTCCGCAGCGTGGTATGCACACTGTTGCCCAAGCCTCACTTTACAAATCTAGCCTGCTAGCTGCTGGCCAGCTGCTGTGGTTTTTTATTCCAGTGTCAATGGCACCTACTAGTAAAAATTGTTACGAGGAAAAAAAAAAATGGTGCTATCAGCTAGCTATAGCATTCCCTACAAAGCAGTGGTAACAAATGTCATGAGCAGAGGAGTGGGCATATATATTTATGCTTTATTTCAGATAGAGCCACTTGTTTCTTCAAATGAATGTGTATTGCTGTGAAATCTCTGTGTAGAGGTGTTAGGAGAGTGAACTGAAAGCACAGCAAATAGGAAATCTGTTGGGCTGTGTAGACTCTCTTTCATATACACTCCTTTTAAGAGCTTGGCTTGCACATACTTCATCATGCTAAGGATGTATACTCTTTAAAGACTAGTTGCTCATGAAGGCATAAAGTCTGTCTTAAAATCTGTTAGTTTTGTTTGTGCTGAAAGGATATAGTTGCCATTCAGGCACAATGCTCCATTTGTATGGCTTTCAGCAAATGTGCTGTCACATAGTTAGCATAATGATTAAGGGCACTTCGAGAAGCTTGCCACCTTTTCTTCTAGAGAGAGGGTACCTTGACCTATAAAAAACCCAAGCGGTACACTTAATAAATTTATCATTTTGCTAGATTCGTCCGTGGATGTTTTATTTATAATTCATTGTTATTAGAACGTTTCTACAGGGAATGCTTGAGTTAACTCTTAGCTCTCTTCTGACTTCATTCTGAGGTATTAATTGGTGAAATAACAGAGGGCACAGCTCAATGAACCATTCTGTTCCTATGAGAGGGAAATATTTTCCTGGAGAGTGCAATTTTGAAGGACCAAGACCTTAATGTGAAAGGTGCAATATCACATAATCTCAAGTATTTTGAAAAATACTTCCACCAGAACTGAATAAGAAACTAAGTTCTTACTCTGAACCTGCTGTAGATCATAATGGTTATTTCCATGCAAGCTACTCCCCGTTTTCCATGATTAAGGTGAACACTGAAGTATTAATTTCTGACAAAATATATATATATTCTGGCAATAAACAGACCAGAGTCTTTGAAGCTGTGATTTGTGTGGTCACAGTTAGCTATAGAAAAAAAAAAAGTGTAAATGTGAAAGAATGTTTTTCAAAGTGATTTGAAAGATGTGATGCAACAAAGAACTGATGAGCTTGAAATGGTTCACCTTTGTAAATCAAGGAGATTAGGTCAATTACCAATCAAATACTAAATGTCTTTTCTACCCATTGGAAAATGCCCTCCACTTGAATACTCAAAGTAGCTACAGAAGCTTCTGGGATTCAGGCACGGTCAAAACTCAAAGGCTGATTTTCTTCCAATTTTTTTATTATGTGTCAAGCTTTCAAATAGAAGGCAACATGCTACACATGTGATGACAACCAAACAACGCATTTTTCACAGAAATAGATGTTTGGTAGTCTCCATGTGTCTAAATATCAGTCAGAGCAAAGGCAGGTTAAGTAATGGTAGCACTGGTAATGACTGTGGGTGTCTTGTGCATATCTCAAATCAACAATGACAGAAGCAGTATAAAAACAATTTATGAACCACAGTCCTCTTGGGAACTACATTTCAAGCCATAATTTCATCTAAACTGTTTATCGGCTGCTTTTATTTAATGTATGAAGTGTCAAAAATTTTCTTTGACATTAGGCTTGTTATTGTCTTTTGATTTATGTATTAAAGAAAAGCATAGTAAATACAAAGATTGCTTAGTGGTTTGTGTTTGGAAAAATATTGGAAACATTCGCTACAGTGATGAAATTATTCATACATTAGTTAAAAGTCATTAAATTAGAGTCATGAACTTTTAAAACTTAAATAGCTCAGGACAGAGAAGACATGAACTGTAAAAAATTTTAATGTCCAAGGCCCATCTTGCAAATACAAATGTTTGTGCTGTGAGGAGATCCATGACCATATATGAGCAAACAAATAGCTGGGAATGGTTTTCAGAACGGGGAATGCAAAACATTCCTTGGTAGGTGTGTATGGAGGCATAAATCCATGTACCCGAAAATGCCTGGGTGGATCTCTGCTGTGTGTTTGGCATTTAACTCGACTGGTGGCTATCTGCATTCTCTTATCTGTAAGGTTTTGATTTTAATAACCACTGAAGTATTCATGAGATCTTAAAAATACTTACAGCGTGAAAAATCTTGGAATGAAATTTCTTGAAACCACACAGAAATCTTAGCGTGTGCCTGAGCTGCACACAGTTCCCAAGTTCCCATTTCAGGAAAATGAGGATGGCAAGGCCATCGGAGAGGTGTCCCAGTCTTCTGTTTGGGAATGGACCAGGGAAAAGTACATCCCATGTGAACAGATTATTGCATGGAAAGTGCAAGTGTCAGCTTTGGATAGCAAAGTGTGGTGGGATGTGGCAGATACATGAGAGATGGGGAGGCAGAGCGCTGAACCATCACAAAACCCTTCAAAGTGAGTCTACTTCCACCAAACATGTCAAAACAGTATGTCATCCCAACTACAAGCCAAACTCCAATGTATGAAATTTCCCTTGTAACTGCATTTTTCCAGGCATGTACTGTGATTGCTCCTGAAGACTGGCACATAAGGAAGTGTATAAACAGCTTTATAGAATCACAGATTCACAGACTGTTAGAGGTTGGAAGGGACCTCTGGACATTATCAAGTCCAATCCCCTGTCAGAGCTGGATCACCTGGGACAAGCCACACAGGAACAGATCCAGACGGGTTTTGAAACTCTTTAGGGAAGGAGACACTTCAGAATTTGGCAACTGAATATCTGAAATATCAACTAAGGATCTGGAGGGGGAAACTCTCTTATTGCACCCTCCCTTCACAATGCTTAACAGGAACCAAGGCATTTTTCCTAGATCAGATGCATTACTGTGGAGGATGGGGGAGACTCATCCTGAGGGTATGAAGGCAAAATCCTGCTCCACATCTCCAAAAACAGAGACCGAAGAGCCTAGGACACTTCATCTTGGGGTGATGGGGAAAGCATGTGGAAGGATTTAACAATGGTTAAGCCCATCATCATACGGTATGGGCATTTTGGGTGATTCAAGAGCTTTCCTGGTAAAGCTGGAGAGCTGCCACACAAAGACAGACTCAGTGTAGGATAATGGACTCGTATAATACAGAAATGGGGGAGGTGAACATGAGCATTCAGGAGCATCTTGTACTACATGCTCAGCCCATTTTTATTTGAATATTCAAGCACCTGTTTTCTACATTTTTTTGGCCAACAGTGTTTTACCTTGGCATGCTTTTCCTACAGATGTACAACCCACATGTACAAGAAAGGGAGTGTAAAGAACCAAACAATAGACTTGGTTTTAGTACCATCTGTAATCGTTACGAGTAAAGTTCATAAAACACCAGCAGGACTGATATTTAACACTTATGTGAACTGAGATGTAAGTGGAAAATTATGGTCAGCTGTCAGATATTAGTGCAGTAACACAGAATTTACCTGGTTTTTATTTTCACTTTCTGGCCACAAAGTGTATCTTGCAGATATCAAGTGGAGGAAACCTATGCTTAGCAGCCTAGTCTCCTTGCTTTCATTTTTGAACCTCCTGCGCGTAAAAAGAATGCCAACATTGATCCAGTGAGTGTATATAGTATGCACTTAACATATATGTAGATGATCCCTTTAACTTCATGGGTTTAAAGTAGACACGTTTTGTCATTTCATACTGTAGGTTTGCTGGTCTTCAGCCTATGTGCAATTACATCTGAGTATTTGCTTACTCACATCCTTGAGTCCTAGAGTGATTTTAGGATCAGAGACCCCTGTGAGCAGATCTCTGTGAGGACTCATAGGTGGAAGAACTGCTAATCAGTAAGATTAACAGCTGCAATAGACTAAGAATGCAAGTATGTTTTAATTACATTTTATGCTTACACTGCATGTCTCTCAACTTATCTCTGTTCTTTTTATTTGTGAAGGGAGGCTCTCTGGGAACTGGGAGATATTCACTCGCACCCTGTGAATGAAACTGGTCTGAAAACTCATAAAGTCTGATGGGTTTGTGCAGCTCCTAAAGCCCTCTACCCTGTAAAAGCACATTTTTAATGAATTTGCTGGATCCAGCAGGTTGTGTTCATTTAGAAGAGGAGAAACCTACTAAACCACTGTAACAGCAACAATTCAATTTCATTTACTTAATAGGAAATGAGAGTTTTGACAAATAGGTGTTGACCTTATTTTATTTTTTTTTTAAAAGATGCATAAAATTTACCTTTCCACATGGCTTTTAAGGTCATTCAAAATGATACAGCTCTTTTTCAGAAGTAGGACTAAATACAAGAGGCTGATTTGTTTATTTTCCATTCAAAGAGGCTTAGGATGTAAATAGTTGTGTTTGGAAATGTCTCTTTTTTCCCTTTTCTATAGATTCTACAGTTCTACACTGCACTTGCAAGGAGACTTCTCTTTAGGCATTTATTACTGTTATTCTCTTAACCTGAGCCTGTCAAAAAAAACCCCCCAAACAACAAACAACCCAACCCCAAAAACCTTTTGAAGACAAAGAAGTGACTTGCCAGCTGAAATGCTATGTTTCTTTTTCTTTCCATGAAGAAAAAGATGTTTCACATTAAACTTTCATTGTACTGAATGTTAACATATATGAACAGACATCAGTGTCCTTTACATACCACTCTACCTGGATGTCTTCATTAAAGGGATAAAAATCCCTAGAAAATGTATATTGAGCCCTAACTTTTCACTTAGCTTTTCAGAAGAATTTAATTTAGCAAACATGATAATGGGTCCAAGTCTGTTCTCATAACAGCTGTATAATATGTTCATACTTGACAATACAACTCTTCATCTTTGTCTGAGGTGGAACAGAATCGGGCCCCCATATTTTAAAAATCAATTGTTAAAATTGATCAACCTACATAAAACCACCTTAAACTGAATCAGTACTTCTGAGCCTTAGAAGTCTGGTAAAACTGCAGTTGTAAAAGTGTTATTGATGAGTGCACACATACATAATTGTATTTGATGCATGTTATGAATGTCAGAAGTGAGAAAAAACACTCCTTACTTTTCAGTTTTTAATGAGCTCTGATGTAATGTAGATTTTTTTCTTTCTGCTGTTAAAAATCTGTGAATATCGTCTTTGGCAAGCGTGATACTTTGGGTGGGACCCTGAAGTAGAAACAGGAAAAGTATGGCATCAGGCTTTCACCAGTGAATTAAAGGCACAGTATTAAGTGCCTAAGTCCTATGCATGTATTGTCTTTAATAGGAAGGTGTATCAGATGGGATATCTTTTCAGTGTATTTGGAAAAAATACCATTTCCAGTTGAAGAAACACATATTATAGCATTTAAAAAATCACAGCTATAGAAACTATTGAAAGAGCAAATCCAGAACAGAGAAGAAGATGCTTTTGGGAAATTAATCAGAACACCATTAAATAGAGGTATTAAGTTATAAACAACTTACAAGTTAAAATTCGTATAGATGAAAAATTTTCCTTTGCAAAATGCTGACCAAACCAAGTTTATTAGAAAAATACAGGTTTTGCTAACTTTTGGCAAAAATGTAGGAAAGTGTTTTATTTTGTAAAAAAGCAAAACCTTTGCAAGCTAATTTATTTTATGAAAAACTCCTAGATCCCTTTTGGTTTTGTCCTTCTTCAGGTTTTCAAATTCATGAAAAACCACAGGCCAGAAATTCAGTCTGTTACTAAGTTCCAAATTAATGAAATGGATTCGTTAGTTCTGAAAGTTTGCTTTTATTTAAGTAGTCTCTCAAAGCTGTGTCTTTTCCATCTCGTCACTATCAAACAAGCAAAAGGACCAGAAAGCTGAACTGCTGCAGCTCAGTGTGTGATCTTAATGTGTCTGCAAACAAGAAGAGAAACACAGTTTTCTCTAGAGTACTATTTGGTGTTGAAATGATTTAGGTCTGGAAAATCAATCTGTTCATCCTTCTGGATAATTTCTGAAACAAATATTTAGCAAGATTTATAGTGTTGTACATATGCAGGCTAAAGGATACCACTGGAAGGCATATTTTTTTAATACCATATAATTGTCTACTCAATAAGATGTTTTATTGTTGTATTGTTTGTTGTGTGGCGTTTTTTTTTGTTTTTTTTTTTGTTTTTTTTTCCCCCTGGCTAATAAATACAATTCTGAAACATGTTTTAGGGTCATATAAATATCAGGAATCATTCAACTTTTCATTTCTTTTGTAACTAGATGATTTTATATTATCCTGTTTATACAATAGATACAAAAAGAGTGGAGGCCTTTAGATGAAAGCAAACAAACAAAAACCTAAATGAAACACCTCTCCTTACATGCACTTTAATTACTGAAATTTCATTTTCAGTTTAGTCATTCAAACCCATTAAAGTGTAGACTTTTCAGAAATGCCTAAATAACATGAGTTCAGCTAAAACCTTAGTGCATAAATATAATGTGAAAACACGGTTTAAGAATTAAAATCATTAAGGGTTTTTTTTTTTAACATGTTAAGGATATTTGCTTGTTGCTAATCATAATCTTAATCGTAGTTTACCCCACCCACCCAGTCTAGGAGTATTGATGCATGGCAGTATCACCTGGTACAACTGCCCTCTGCAAACACAGAGCAAAACTATCATCTGGAAGCCTTACCAGTTGTATGTGAGATAAGAAAAACCAGATAAATGCAGATGTGAGTAGCCAGAAGAACCCAGGCACACAATGCTGGTGAGCATGACCCATGCTGGTATCAGTGCACCTGTATGCAGAGAGGTGAGATGTTTTTGATAGCCATCATGAAGACTGATAATGCTGTAGCTGGAGACTCTTTCAGGGAACTCATGCCCAGTGTGAGGAGATGCACAAGGAAAGTTGCAAGTCTTAAGTTTTAAAATGCAAGAGATTAATGAAGTTCAAAGAAACCTCGGTGGCTTGGGCAAGCAGGAGTCACAAGACACAGATGGGCATGAGCTTGCTCAGATGAGTAAATGAAGACCCAAGCAGTGTATAGTCCACCACTGAGGGCAAAGGAGCTTTGGTCCTTTTTGGTTTGGCTTATACTAGTCACTGGCAGTCTCCTCAGGTAAGTATTTCAGCCGTTATGAGGTGGAGGGGAGTAAGCAGGTGAGCTTGGCTGAGCCCATGTGTGCCCAGGCACGTCAGGGAAGTATGCAGCCCTAAGCAGAGATCCCAACCCACTGATGGCACCATTTGCAGCAACAGAAGCTACAGCAAGTCCGTGTGTTGAAGTGAATGACATTATGTTTAAAGCACAAACCTGGGATACCTTTGCAGCAGAAATTTTTAGGGCTTTGGAATACTCAGGTGCGCTGCATTCAACTTGCTCTGATCAACAGTGTGAGGCCTGGGGATGTCCCACACATGGGTGTCAGTTTGGAAAGCCCTCAAAGCTATCCCCATCCTTGCAGTAGCCATCCCTGTCTCTCCATGCAAGGACAAACTGCCGCATGACACTGCCAAGACTCCTCCATCACACCTGACTTTGTTTCTAAAGCCTTGTTGCCTCACAAGGGATGGCATGATCTCAGACTAGGCTGAACCACAGGTTCAGAGTGTCTAGTGGGAATCTGACAGGAGGGAGAAAGAAGAACAAATATTTTATATCTAAGTGGTGGTATGAGAAAATCACTATGAGTACCTTTTCTATTAGTTTATAGAAAACTTTTCATGTAGCTATAAGTTGGAATGTACTTATAATTTCAGAGGTAAACTATGTGGCTTTACAATGAATAGAAGAGATAATCCTGGCCAAACTAAGATATATCTGCATCCAGACACCAGACTTTCCCTCTATTTTGGTAACAGCAGTGAAGCCAATCAGGAGCCAAGATACTGATCTCTTGACAGCAGACAGAAGAAGCATGAAAATGTCTGCTGTGGTTGTAGCAGGCCAAAAACTGGTCTTGAAATCAAAGGAAGTAACTATTGCATCTGATCAACTCTTTAAAGTGGTTAGAACAAGCTGCATCAAAGCAGGTCTATTTTCCCTGTTTTAGTTTTTAAAATTATGATTAAACTAAAAAAGAAAAAAAAAAAGAAAAAAAAAAGAGCAAAAATTTCTTTGAATAAACAGTGGTCTTTATATATAACAATTACTGAAACTCTTGTTAACTGTAGAAGAGACCAAATGATTTTTCAGTCTTTCAGTAACTTAGAATCACTCATCATTCTAAGTATGGGGTGAATAATAATAAAAAAATCCCTTCCCCATTTTTTAATATGCTACTTTTTGTTTTCATTGAACCTTCTCTTATTATCTTGTATGAGACAAGGCCAAAAGGTCTTTTTAGTTAATCTTATTAATATTTTTATCAGTATCTTTCTGTGATCATAAAGAATCTTGCCAGTTCCTCTTCATATGAGAGTTGTTCTGGAAACAGCAATACTTAGAACTGTTAATGAACTGTTAATTCTAATTCTGCAATAGCCTTTAAAAATGTGGTGAACACTGCTGCACGGGTCATTACAGTTGCCAAATTATTATTACAGTTGCTGAGTACCATAACCATAACTGTTATCTTAGAAAAGTCCACGTATTCATCTAACCCATTATGTATCTGACCAGTGTGTTTACTCTTTTGACCACGTTGACTCAGCTAGAGCAATTTTTATGCAGTACCATCTTTTCCTGTTTTAATTATGACAAGCTAATAATCCTAAAAAGTGTAAGAACCAGCTGAGATTTTCTCTTCATATTTGATAGAAAAGCTCTTGCTATATATTTGTGTCCTAATCTTTTGGCAATTAATTCCAGTATTAAGTAGATGTAGTGAGAAAATCCTCCTCTTTGCCATGAAGCAAGTAAATCCATTTATTCATGTCTGAATTGTAACATTTTGGAAACTTTCCTTGGTCCATCTCTGTCTTCGAGCACTCAACAGCTATCTCCCTGTAGCTGGTTGTATTCCAAACAATACATCTTCTTGGTAGTTTCTCTTGATTATTATGAGCAACCACATTTTTTTTTTTTCTGTAATTATTTCATCAAGAGTACAACTGAAGCTGAATAAATTGAGTCTTGATTTTTGATAATGATGGTTATTCTTCTCCAACATGCATCTAAGACATAAATTTGTCTTCCTTTGTCACCAAGAGAAGCTCTGGAGAGTCACTCAAGCCATTTGTCAAATACTTCCTAGTCCTCTGCATTTGTTTCTCCTGATCTAAATCCACAAAGCGCTCTGGGGAAATTCTTCACCAGTTGAACTTTTCTCTGTTTTAAAATACTCATCCCACATTTTTGTCAACTTAGATGTCCTTGGGTGGTGCATAGTGATGGAACAAGTTATTGTTAATTTTTATACCAATTTTGTTCTTAAATGTCCTTTGTTCACCTGTCAATTTTGAAAGCAAATTTTTGCCTTTCCATGGTGGATTGCTATTTTTCTGTTGCACTGATCTCTGTTCTGCCTGTTTCTCTTCGTGTGACTTTCTCTGAATTAATGGAGCTATTGATTGGAGGCATGAAATCAAGTCTACAGGTTTTCCTTTGACATTCTGTTTCTATGAATACTGTATGTATACTGTCATTTTTGGTAATACTGATATGGCCATATGTGTGCAGAACTATTTGTAGAAACTGAAGTTACACCAAAAGACATTCAAATACTTTCTGGAGATGAAATGGCAGATCTAACTTCAGGCTCTTTTCCAACAGAGTGCACAGGCAAGTGCTTAAGTTGAAGCCAATGCTTTTTAAGTGTGTGCTTCTCCTCTAGGGGTATCAAAATCTCAGTAGTGTTTTGATAGGGTTAATAGCTAATTTTCAAAGATGCTGAACCTCCATTAAATTGGCTGAAGTCAACAGAAGCTGTGTATGATCAAGGGGTATCGAGACAGAACAACTAAGTCCCACCCAGTGGAGGGAAACATTCTGCTCTGCTTGCCATGGCTAAGGAATACCAGGATTTTGAGAAAAGAGGTGTTTTTTTTTTTTTCTTCTTTTTACTTGAAGCATTCTGAAAATGATATAACCAATTCATGCTGACAACAGACAAGTAACCTAAATTGTAGATGAGCTTCAGTGTCACACATACATATTGCTATAGTCATTGATTGTTTTTTAAATATTCGTAGCAGAAGAGCTGAAAAGTAAAACCATGCATGTAGGTTTCAGCAGTTGGTCAGAAAGCAACCATGTGATTGGTAATTTTCCAGGGAGACCTGAAGGGGGCAAGTTGCATTTATGTGATCTAAATCCACTGGTCGCATTCAGGGGGGATTAACATCTGTTAAAAGTATTATGTTTATCATGCAGGTGTTTCAATATTTGTATTTATTACGTGTTGCAGCAACAGTCTCTGAGAAAACATTCATATAACAATCTGGTTGTTTTATTGTCTGAATCTGACAGGACAGTCATTTTGTTACTCCGAGATTGTGATCCCCTTGCAAGCTGTAAACTATTTAATGAAGTGAGTATATGGAGAAAGATGACAGACTTTCAAACTTTTGGAAGACAGTTTTACATCAGAGACATTAGTTTTTGCACTTGGGATTGTTCCTAATACATGTATGGCAAAAATGTTGAATTAGATTGAACATTTCCAGAATTCCAGTGTATTCCCCTGTGCAGTTCTATATTTGACATTGCTTTCATTTTGTCAATAAACAATGCACTTAGATTCCAATAATAATGGAAATAAATATTCCATGAAGTACCTCATAGAAAGTGTAATTACATCTGACTTTGAAGAGCTTTGCTTCATGTGTCTATAATGCTTTTATTGCTCAAAAAGTAACTCTGCAGATACAGTGACTTGCAGGAAAGGCTGCTGCCTGTTAAAACACCCAAACCAACAAACAGATAAAATTTAAAAGCTAGACATCTGCTGATTCGCATTGCAGCATAAGGGGACACTGCCAGTACCACAGAAAAAACAGCTATGTAAAAAATGTTAAGGTTGCAAAATCAAGTGCTCAAAAGCATGAGGAAATAAAACAGTTTAGGTCACCTGTGTGATCTTAATTTGGCCCCCTTGAGTGATTACATTATGATGCAGTCTTTATTATTTTATCATGGATGTTTTTGTTAACAGGACCTCTTGAATCTGATCCAGCTTATACTGGAGCTAATGGAAATATTTTCATTGACTTCAGAGAGTTTCAGGCTGGGTTCCAAATGGCCTTTTTTTTTTTTTTTTTATTATTTAACCCATATTTCTTGAAATAACATAGGTGTATATGGTGACAAAGTTTATCTGATGAATAAGACATGATCCTTGTCCTGAACAATTTACAAAGGCCCTCTTCATACAAGGAACTGGAGGTGATGTGTTCACTCTTTCTAAATGGATCACTATTTTGCTTTGATTAATCCACAAAAATGTAATGTTATTTTTATATGGAGTTCATTGCTCTGCCAAGAAGAAAAAAAGAACCAAACAAAAAAGGCACTAAGCAAGGTTTTTTTTTAGCAAATAATTTATACCAATGACAGAGACAACACAGTTCAGCTGTAAAAGTTTTCATAGTAGTGATTGATTATGGAAAAGATAAGAAGTAGAATTTAAGGAAGAGGTATCTTTTTCTTTTAGCATTTGTGGACCAAAAGATGATACAAATTATAATGATTACTGTAGAAAGACAGTTTTGAGTAGTAAATGTCTAGTCAAAAATGGTATTTAGATGAGGTATGCTCAGTCATGAAATGACAGAGTTATTGTCAAAGATTGAGATGGGATGAGATTTGTACCAGCCGTTTCTGTTAGATAAGTTCTCCAACGTAACATTTTGCTTAGAATGAGTATCAGCCAATTTGTCCTCATTTCATCCTAAACTTGGCCAGGCATTAGATGCAATTAAATGACTTGATTCAAATTATTAGAACTGCATGTAAAGCATGCCTTCCAGGAATAAGCTTCCATTCCCCCCCAACATGTATACTGAGAACTAAGATGATTGAATTAATAACCATCACACCATAACAAACCTCATATGCTCTTTCAGAAGATTTGCATCCGTTTCTCTTGTGGCCTTCAGAAAAACAGGATCACACCCAATTTATTTTCTATTTTCCATCAACAATTTAAGTTACTACATGTCCTCATTCACTAGGCTTTCTTCCTAACTGGTGACGTCTTCCAACAATATCGGCAGCCACAGCATGCATTGTTTTAACTCTTGCATTTATTGATCTATGGTCAAAAGAATATGACTGAAATGTTTATATGTATTATGTACACATAATTTTATTCTTTCTTTTGGCCTTCTGAATTAGTAACATCTGTTACCACTGATGGAAAATATCCTCTGGGCCACAGAGGAATCACAGTCACATGTTGCCGCTGGAACAGCCTGTGTGAATCAGCAGTAAGATAGACTCATCACTCTGCACCTAATAGATATAACATCAAAATGGAGCCAAGGCATTCCTGTCCAAAGTGGGAGGTAACGGTCTATCCTCTAGCTTGAAAAGAGAAGCCTCAAACCATTTTCCCAGTGTTTGAAGCCTAACAGGCAGAACAAGATTAGTGTGATTCAAGCTTCACATTTCCATCAGAGTTTCATGTTGCCTTCTTAATATAAAGTGGTCCATAAGCTAACTGTAAGAATAACAACAACAACAAGAAGATTCAGGAATATAGAGTATGCAGCATGAGAGGTCCCTAAGTAAGGGATTCAGTTTTTTGATTCTGAAGGATAGCTTTGGAGTACTTTTCAGCATTTTTCATTCATGTCAGGTCTAAAATTTAAAAGACCTATAAACTATCACATGTTACCAATGTATTAGTCACTGGCTGAGGAGGCTGCAGCAAGTCATTAGCAAAATATTGCCCTTCATGATGCTGATGCAGGAAAAGCAAAAGCAAAATTTTGTTTTCCAAAGGGCAAAATTTCTCCACCTTTGAAAACATGACCCAGGATCTTCCACATATGGTATCTGGGACTCCTGATTGGAGTACCACATAAGTGACAAGTCTCTTACTCAAATCAGTGCTCTTCTAAATATAGTATGTACTGATCTTGATGCACACCAGTGATTAAGGTAGTAATCAGGAGTTTTGTTTTATGTTTGCAGTGTCTAGCACACTCACAACTGGAGCATGTGACTAGGTCAGCTACTCACGTAAGCCATGCATACTCTAAGACTCTTAATCAGATAAATAGTAGCCAAATAATAACTATTTATCATTCTAGTTTAATGTTTTTTTGTTCTGAAAGACCTACGGTAAAAAGCTGTGTTGAGGGATGCCTATGGCAGACTGGACCTTTGAGTCTTACATTTACAATGAAGAGAACTTTTTGTGCAAATTAGCTTATATACATCACAGATGACCAATAAGAGGAGATAGATATATATCAGATTTAGTTTATAGAGTCTTTATTTCTGTGTAAAGCTTTAGACATGTTACATAACTTAACAAAATCAGTAAAATATTATGGTCTCCAAACAGAATAATAAATGATTAATCTACTGTTTTCCAAACCTATATATGTGCAGCAGTCCTCTCTGTGCCATTTGTATGTACTTGTGCAAATTGTTTTCTTCATTTCACTTGGTACATATAATAATTTTTAGTTAATTCT